>SNQJ01S0016504.1:30123-46201 GCA_010110895.2 Picea sitchensis
ACTACCTCTCTAGCTACCTTACATTTTTTCTGTAGAATTTTCTTCATCTCATTTTATTATTAATCTTGCGATCTCTGGGACCTATTCTTTGTTCACATGTTCTTTGTGTTTTCTTATCCATACTTTCTTATATTTGATATCAATATTCTCTTTCATGGAAGTATCGATCATGCTTCTACAATCACTAGCTAAGTGTCCATAGTTATGACATTTGTAATATTCAATGTTATGTGGGGCCACATAGGCATTTGTTGTTTGAACATTTTTATAATCCCTACAATCTGCAACCTTATGTCCAAAATTAGTACAATAAAAACAAAGATCATAAAAGAAATTTGCATACCTGGGAGTGAATGATCTTCTTTATGGTGTATTCCTTCTGAAATTTTGTCTTGATTGATCATGATCATGATTGAAGCTTCTTTGTGGCTTGAACATGGATGGTATTCTTTAAGATGTATCTTCAATAGTTTTCTTATATTCGGGTTGACCAATAGTACTTCTGCATAACTCTTTCTATTTTCTTCATTCTTCTTTTCTAAAAACCTCGAGTGTTTCTCTTCATTCTCTATAACTGATGTGGATGTTTTCGTCTCTTCAACGTTTTTGTTGAGCTTGAGGATTTTACTTCTCAATATAACAATTTTTTCTTCAAGCTTCTCAACATCTTCTTCTTTATTCATTATCTGAGACTTCATGACTTCTTCAGTTCTTTTCGCTTCTTCAAGAAGAATTTTTAATGTGATTATTTCTTCTTCAAGTCTCTTCTCTTCTTGACCAAAATCTATCTCAAGCTGGTTTATATCTTTAGTTCTTTCCTTAAGATGATCTGTTAATATATTCTCTATCATTTCTGCTTCTTCCTTCTGTGCTGCTATGTTGGCTTCCAAATACTTCTTTTGATATTCAAGA
The DNA here is from genome assembly GCA_010110895.2 of Picea sitchensis. Classification (NCBI taxonomy): domain Eukaryota; kingdom Viridiplantae; phylum Streptophyta; class Pinopsida; order Pinales; family Pinaceae; genus Picea; species Picea sitchensis. The sequence goes on from SNQJ01S0016504.1 coordinate 31,036, forward strand.
TTTTCTTCAATCTTTCTGGCTTCTTCTATCTGAGTTCTTAAGTTCTCGATGACCTGTTGGGCTTCTTCAAAAATCTGAAAACTTTCATTTTGTTTCATCAATTCTTTTTTGAGTGACTTATTTTCTTCTCTTAGTTCATCTAAAGCACTAATAAATTCTTCTTCATAATTGTCTTCATTTTCAATTAGTTTTTCTATCTCATTTCCTTCATGGAATTATATTTCAAGATGTCTGCATTTTTCACAATTAAAGCAAAACAACATACCTCTAGTGAGTATGTACTATTTATCTTCTGAATCTGTTTGACATGGTGAAAATAATTCTTCTTGATCTGTATCTGCATCTTCTTGGGAATTTTCTGAATCTTTGATGGGTGAAGAATATATATCATGTAACTTATCCCAAAGTTCTTTGGTTGATGAACATTTACCAACATTTTCTCTTATCGGATTAGGTAATCCTTCCCAAATGAAATCCATTTTTATTTTGTTATTCTTCTTCAATTCCTTCTTGGTTGTAGTCTTTGCCCTTTTTGAACTATCATATCCTATAACAACTAATAGCCAAATATAATGTCCTTGTGCTTGTAAAAATACTTTCGTCCTTCTGCTCCACATCTCATAATTTAAACCATTCTGACCATTAAACATTGGTACTCCATTTTCAGAATAATCTATGATCTCTTTCCAGTGGTTAAATTGTTTCTTGAAGGAGCCTGCTCTGATACCAATTGTTGGATTACTAAGAGGGGGGGTGAATCAGTAATAGAGAAATTTAATCCTTTTTAACCATATAATGCAAGTGTTATATCAATGTGGCATTATCATCCAATAATTGCAGAGTAAATAAACAATGAATAAATGAGCAATCATACACATACACAGTACACCAGTGTTTATACGTGGAAACCCAAAGCGAGAGAAAACCACATAAGGTTTTTTCTTATATGTCTTTAAGAATTACATTCATTGGAAGCGCCAACTTCCTTTTTTTTCTAGCTGCAACTGGAAAGAGGCTCCAACCCCTTAGTTTCTCAGACTACAACCTGAAGGAAGCTCCAACTCCCCAATTCTCTGGCTACAACTAGAAGGAGGCTACAACCCCCTAGTTTCTCAGGCTACAACCTAAGGGAAGTTCCACCTCCCCAATTCTCTGACTACAACCAGAAGGAGGCTACAACCCCCTATGTTCTTCGACTACAACCAGAAGGTGGCTACAACCACCTATCCTTACCCCGTCCAACTGCCATGAAATATAAGTAGAATGATGGAACCACTGTCACTCTATCAATGTGAGATATATTGTTCTAAACCTGTACCAATCATCCTGCACCAAACAACCTGTACCAATAACCTGTGCCATCATGTACCATACATCAACCTGTAACTCAACCTATACCATAAATAAGTGCATCAACCATGCACCAAACCTATACAAATAACATGTCCAAACAACCTATCACAACAACTTGTCTCATCAATCTTATCAACCAAACCATATCTACTCACCAAGATCAGTCACCAAGAAAACTCTCAACCACATGCATAATATCAACAAGATGTTCATCAACCAAGCATAATACAATAACTCATAATCATCACCAAGATCAATATGTGCTTCTAATAATATACCAAGACAAGTATGTTACATCATCCATAAACCATGTGTCAACAATACTAGTAACAAGTACCTCCAACCATGTACCAAGTATATACCAATCATGCATCAACTACACATAAACTTTGACTCATCAAGATGTACCAACATCATCAACTATACACCTCATGTATGTGTCAACTCATCAACTACTTGGCTCAACCATGTACCCAACATGTACCTCAACCATATACCAAATACATATACCAATATAACCATCAAAATTTCTCTAACAATACATCACACTATCCATAACCAAATACCATAAACCCTTACATCAAACCATGTGCCATAAACTCACTTTTATGTAGCCTCAAGGATGTATCATTCATAAGCCAATCATATACCAATACCACTAACAAGTGTCTCTCACAATGCACCACAAGATATGACAATAAATCAAACTAAGTGCACTAACAATATACTTCAATAGATCTACCTCAAAACCATTCTACAACAAGCCCTGAACTTCCAAGAGGGCATCCAACAGATTTACAAGGAAAACCCTCAACTAGATTCATAAATTCAACACTACACATATGAAAACCATACCTTTTTCTTCTTGTAGTGTTCTGCTGCCACGATTTTTATGTCACGGTTTTTCTACCGCACTTTTCCTATCGCGATTTTCCTGTCGCACTTTTTCTGCCGCACTTTTCCTGCCACAATTTTCCTGCCACACTTTTTTTGTCACAGTTTTATTGCTGCGATTTTTTTTCCGCGATTTTTCTACCACAATTTTCTTGCTGCACTTTTCTTGCCACGATTTTTCTGCCGCACTTTTCTCTATCAACAATACCTACCCAAATAACCTTTCACAAAATAGATATTCAATGATATTCAATAGGTGATTTTAATGAGAGACCCTTGTCTCTTATTTATACTTTTATGTAGCTTCCTCAAGGAGTTAACTTCTAACCATCTTAACCCACTTTCCTTATTTTAGAGTTAACCCACTTATAACCACTTGTCCACTTAACTTAACCACTTTCCATAATTAGTAAGTTCTCCATTAATTTTATTATTTAAATAATTTCTTTTGCATCCTCTTTGACTTATAGTACACTCATCACTTCACTTTATTATTTAAATAATTTCTTCTTTGCAAACACTTTGACTAGTTTGACCTTTTGGGGCTTCTAGATGACTCATGAGGGTTCTCCAACTTCACATGGCCATAACTCTCTAACCGTGAGGAGTTATGTGATGTTCCACATACCACCATAAATGTCATGACATGTACTATCCATCTAGAATAGTCTCACCTACAAATATATCAAAAATCATACCGTTATCCATCAAACAAACTTGGTTCCATTACCCAAACCTTTGTGCTACCGGAATTCGCTATCAGACTTTCTTCAAGGGTTGACATCAATGACAAATAACCCAATTAATCAACACCATTTATAATAAATGTCAATGGACCATGGAATTTATTATTACAATATATATAATCAATGGGTAGTCAATTATAATAAACGTTACAATCATCTTTTTTATAAATGTCACAGTTGTTTTTTTATACCTTGAAATGGAAAGAGAAACTATTTTCATATGGTAATTTTTATGCATTTTTAGAGGTATTCTTAAGAGAGGATGTTATAAATGGTACAATTATCTTTTTATTTTTTGAAATGGAAAGGGGAAAGGGAAAGTACTTTCATATGGTAAGTATTATGTATTGTTTAGAGGTTTTTTTTAAGAGAGGGTGACACTTTGGATAACATGAACACTTTAATAGAGTAAGTAGGATCTTTTGTTCTATAAAAAAGTGTCCCATCTTACACATCAATTTGTTGTGGTCGTAGTCTAAATGTTCTACAAAATGACTCTTTTTTGGCGATATTTTCCAGGGATTTTTGCTCAAAATCTGGCGAGAAATTGTTAGATCTGCATATTTGAGTGATTATTTTTGTATAATCCGAGTGCCCCAGGGGTTTTTTAGCATGTTGAATCCATTTCTGCATTCAAAAATAGATTTTAAACAACAAGAAATAGTGATTTCATGCAGATTTATGTCGTCGAATTCCGGCGCAAGAAACCATTTCGTAGAATAGTTAGACAACGCCATTTGTGTGGCTAAGCTATGAATTTAATATTAAATTAATATTATTATTATTATTTACTCTACTATGAAAATTGAAAGAGAAAAGGATTTTTAAATTATGAATATTTTTTCCCTTTTCTTTTACAATAAATTAGATAGAATAAAAGCAAGGATAAATATATCGGTTGCCTTGCATGTTTTTTAAGAAATATGTGTGGTACAATGAAATCACCATCCATTGGATAGTTACGTGGCGGAGTGACATCCATAGACATGTATAAACGAGTTCCACATGGTGTGTTGGTGTTATGTCATGTGGTGTCCCCAAAGCATATGGAGCATACAACATACAAATAATTTAAGATTAAATTATTTTTATTATTATTTACTATATTATGAAAATTGAAAGAGAAAACTATTTTTAAATTATGAATATTTTTTTCCCTTTTCTTTTACAATAAATTCCATAGAATATAAACAAGGATAAATATCTTGGTTGGCCTTGCATTTTTTTAAGAAATAATTGTGGCACAATGAAATCACCATGCAGGAGCTTAGTGACATCTATAGACATGTATAAACGAGTTCCACATTGTGTGTTGGTGTTATGTCATGTGGCATGTATAAACGAGTTCCACATGTGATCCAGGGGTACTATAAACAATATTTGTCTTCAATGTTAAAATACATTTCAACATACCCAACCACTCCTAATATTCGATGGACGCTCGAGATGATCCAATACTTAAAAAATTTCTTCACCAACTCAACCATTGACTCTAAAACAAATTGTAAAATCCTCTCTAGAACAAGACTAAAATTGAAATCCTCTTTCAACGTCATTCTTGCTACATGTTCATGAGAATTCACTCGAACCAGTAAAAGATTAGCACACTTCGACCTGCCATTACACTATCACACTTTGATTCACCTCTCGCTTCACCTCCCATAAATGAAAACTAACAATCACATGCTTTTCAATATTGAACACTAGAAGGTCATTGACAAGGATTTTGCGTAAGTTGTGAAATTCCCAAAATAAAACCCTCAAAAAACTTGTTGGCATTGGTGTTTTCCAACACATCCAACCTATGTGACTTGTAAGCTCACGTAGGCTCTCAACTAAACAACTATTCATAGTTATTTGTTTGGTCTCTTGATTACTATAAATGAAGACCCTCTCATGTGTTTTTACTCATTCATATTAATAACTTATTCTCTGTTAGTATGAGGATCATTCATGATCCGGGTTGATCCACAGATCTCTACATGGTATCCCTGTGTTGTTAGAATCGGTTGAAGCTAAAAAACTCTGCAAGCCTCCAACAAAAGAGAAGAAAATGATAGAAAAGCAAAGGTAATGATTATGACAAGACAAGAAAAGAAGGTCAAGACCGAAGAGCCCACACAGATCTAAGACTATGATTTGTGGTCATATGCAAAGGAAGCACACAATAGAAGACATTGTTATATAGTTATTTTCCACTTGATCACTTGATGGGAATCATCTAGGGGTTGGTAGTATGATCCACTGAATCATCCCACTTTTCCATTGAGATTACAGTACTCTTTTCCATGGTCATTGTTTTCCCATTTACATCCTGTGACAAGGAATTGTTGGTTGCTCCCTGTCCTCCTGCAAGGAGCGATCAATCGTTCCTTGGAAGAATGCAAGGCGCAACTAGGTATGTTACTCCCTTTTTAGGATTGGTTTCATGAGATGAGACTCAATCATAGATTCTTCATGGTACGACCTCGAGAATATTTTCATCTTGGGCATGGAGATCTTATCCCAACTTCCCTTTGATCTTATCTCTACTATCCTATAAATAATGAGGGTCTCTCGTGGGAAAGGGGGGAGGAAAAGAGAAAGCAAGTTTGTGTTGGCAGATTAATCATGGAGCTTAAACTGCTTCCATTAGGATATCAAATTGTAAGTTGTAAACTGCTTCCATTTGATTAATAGAATATGCACATGACTTTCCCTCTTATTTGATTGTACATGATTGTCACATATTTGGAAATAATTAAGATGTGCATGTTATATCATTATATCTACATGGAATATTTGATCTTGTGAAAGGAGTTTGCTTTTATCTTCATGTGTGAAGATCCACATTGACAAGAGCGAAGGACATCTTCAACAAAGGAGCGTGCAGGGACAATCGTCAGGTGACTGGGTAATCTCTTTATTCCATTCACTTATAGATTATTTATGTGTATAATTTAGATCTAGGAAGGTCCAAAGTTTGTATCTCTATTATGTCTTAGGTCTAGGGAGATCCTAAGGGAGGTAACTCATGCAAGGTGAAAATATCCTACAACAAATTTCTTCACAAACCACAATCCAATTATATGTCTATTGCAATCGTTGAGTGCGTGAGACATTCTTGGTGTGGCTTACACCTACAGTTTGAGATCCAGCTACAACCCTCATACCAGCTACTATTTGTCTATACAACAATTTGTGTGGTGCTTGGGAGTGCATATTCGTCGATGTTGTCATCCTAGCAGTGGGGAATTTATTTTTTCTTTACCGAAGTTGGAGTTTCTGGGAAGATAGTAGTTGGAAACCCGGCTAGCCCTATTGCATGTCGTGGTTCTTCGGAGATTTTTGCTGGAAAAACGTCGATTTGATTTCAGACACTTGGAGCTATTATCAGTCATTGAATATGCTCATTAGGTCTTAGATCTCGGTAAGAACTAGTGGCTAATCAAATTATTGTTGGGTTTTAGATCCGCAGTACTATTCGTCCTCAGATTGTTACATTTTTCCATCATTTTTAGAAGGTGGTTTGTCTCTCTTCTTCAACAACCATTCTGCCTTCTGTATTTTTGGCTTGTTACAACTAACCACCTCAAGGAATTTGTTTACTACTTGTTGACAACATATCATGTGTGATAATTTTGTATTGTTGCACCCCCTCATTGCAAATCCGTGGTTTATTTTGGCATTGCACAGACTTTAGATCTACAAGCCTAGCTTTCAGAGATTTATTTTTCGTTGTATTCTTATGTTGGGCCACTATGGGCCAAGTTTGAGCTCCACAATGATGTTATGGGACCTCAGATGTCCAGGTCAGATCAAAGGTAGCTCGATGGTTGAGTTCAGTATTTTCCATAGAGTTTGTATTTTTGGAGGTCATTGGCATTTTTGTTTGCCAATTTATTGTATTTTAAAGGTTATTGGCAAAGTTTTCGCCATATCTCTTAACAGAAGTCTCCATTTTCCATTTTATTTGTGGAGTTGTGAAGACAACTACGCTCTCTTTCCTATGAGCGGTTGCACACAATAATGATTTTCTTAATTGAGATTGTTTTTCTCATCATGATCTCAATGAATAGATGTTGATTACTCTATTGTAAATGGGTACCTAACCTGGCCTTGTTTTTCGAGACCCATATCGAGAATTGCTTTCCATGATGGCTATTTATGGTACCTCTCATTCTACACCTTTCAGTAGTGGATTCTATGTCACTCGTGCAAATAGTTTTAGGAGTGTAACCAAGCATTTGTCTCCATGTACTTCCTTGTTTCGCAGTCTCTTGGAACTCACCACTTTGGAGTGTTTCTTGTTTAGGTTGATTTGCACATTTTTCGCCTTTAGCCTAGTCTCCATACTTTAGTCATCAGTTGTTACATCCATTGCCATCATATTTTCCACTCAGTTCAGCATTGTGGGGGCGGGGGGTGGTATGCAATTCTTCCTTGGGTAAATTTTACTCACCATGTTTGATCAAGATCAAACATCTTCAGAGTGAACCTTGTACACAACACTAATTCCTATATTGACTCGACGGTTGCAGTGGCTAGTAACCCATGCACTTTGGTGAGATGGATTGGCGTCCATAGGGACACTCAGCATATGATGTTTTATTGTTTGTAAATGAGTATCTCATCAAGATTTTTGTGTTGGGACTCAATTCTAGAGGTCAATTTATATTGACTCGACGATTGCAATGGCTAGTAACCCATGCACTTTGGTGAGATGGATTGGCGTCCATAGGGACACTCAACATATGATGTTTTCTTGGTTGTAAATGAGTATCTCATCAAGATTTTTGTGTTGGGACTCAATTCTAGAGGAAATTTTATTTTTGTGGTGTGCATTCAACTCTCATTGCCTCAACAGTTTGGAATGTGCATTGGAGATTGACTCTCTTTTGGAGAGGAATTTTTAATGCTAATTTTGTAATTCTGGAAATAAACTGTGTATGGAGTTTTTGAAACGTCCAACGTTTCGAGTGGACACTCCACCCATCATCAGGGACTGTTGAAGCAATAAGTATGAAAAGAGTGTTGGGGTAGGGGGTATATAAAGGTGAAGATAATATGACCGTTAGGGAAAAGGATAGACATAGTCGTTATAAATTAGTCTTTGTGAAAAAAAAGGAGAGTTATTTTGTTATTATTAATAAGGTAGAAGTATATAATAAAAATTTAAGTTTTAAAGCTAAGAGAATATTTAATCAATAATAATTCTTAAATAATAATATAGTTAATAATACTTATTAAATAATGATATAGTTAATCAATAATAATTATTAAATAATAATATAGTTATTAATATTAAATAATAATATAGTTAATAATAATTATTTATTTCAAATTAGTTAGAGGCTAGAAATTAGTTAGAGGATTTTTTATTGTACGGGTTTTTCCCCTTTTCTCCTTTTATGAGAGTTTGTACATGGGTACCTCATCAGGCCTTGTTGTTGGGACCCGTATTTGTTTTCTTTTGTTTTATACCTACATTTCGCTTATGGGGGGGTGTTGGCATTGGTCTTTTCCAACACATCCAGCCTATGTGAGTTGTAAGCTTACATAGGCTCTCAACGAAACAAATATTCTGATCTATTTGTTAGGTCTCTTCAGTCCTATAAATGAAGACCATCTCATGTATTTTTATTCATTCAGATTAATAAATTATTCTATGTTAGTATGAGGATCATTCATGATATGGGTTGATCTCGAGATCTCTACAAACCTTCATTATTAGGCTTTCAATGGTTTTCTAAATCTTTATGAACATACTTTGGAGGACTTTGTTTCTCACCAACATGCCTTTCTTTCTTAAGCGCCTCAAATTTACTTTTGTGTCTACTACCATGCCTTCCCCCAAGAAACATTGTCACCATATTCCTGGAAAGATCCTTGTGGATGAGGATGAAAGCTATCTGTACCATCATCCAAGTCATCACCATTTACAAAATGCCAGACAAAATGTGACTGTTGATTGACAAAAGATGGTAAGTAGTCCCCTTCCATAAACCTTATAGTAAAATTCCATTTGATTCATTTTTGCGTGGTCTTTCAACAGATTGCCAGATTTACTTCAATAAATTGTCTAGGGTTCTAATTATGTCAAAAATTTGTATTCACGCGATCGTTTGACAACTAAGGAATTGATTTAATTAGGTGTTTACTTCCCTAGTTATTTGTCGGCACAACAGGGATTTTTTAAGGTTTGGGCTTTGTTTGTTTTTGCACTGAGTTCATCATCATCTCTTCGGGGTTTCTACTTTTGTTTTGAACAATGTGCTTTTGTAGTGAAAACTTTAATTTACCCAAATTTTGTAGTTTGTATCTATGCATATTTTCTAGTTAGGTTAATCTGAACACTTTTGAGAGATTTGGGATTTGAAATTCTCGCTTTCTAAATTCTACATCTTTTTTAAGTCGTACTCTAAACATTCTATGTTTTGTCTCTTTTATGGGGATAATGTTCGTTTAATTTTGGCCGAAATCAGGGTAGAAATTGTTGGATTTTCATATTTGAGTGGTTAAATATGTATAATTCGAGCACCCCTGGGTTTTTCAAGATGTTGAATTAATTTATAGATTCATAAATGCAACTTAAACAACAGAAAATCGCAATTTCTCCCTAATTTATAACATTGAATTCCGAAGAAAAATACCAAAACATAGAACATTAGACAACGCCTATTTTTTAATTATGAGGAGGATAATCTAGGTCACGTGGACATTGAATTGTGTTGGACATGCATTGATTTTTTGTGAACATTAAGAAATTGTTTGCTTGACTTTTCTTAGGTTGAAAACTTTAAGATAGAGTGGGAGACGAATATACCATTGCCAAGTGCTAAATGAAAAATTGTATTTATAATTTATTTCTTTTATACATAAGTGGGTGCATCAATATTGTACCAAGGTTAATGCATTCCAAAATTCACAGCATTACGCAAATCTCTTAGTTTTCGGCATTAAAATCAGGTGGGTTTTCTTTGGAAAGCTTCTTTTGAACTACAAAATAATATGTGATGTTATACAAAATGATGATACAATGTAATCGACTTCTTCTTACATTGAGACTTACTTTTAGCTTATGATTTTTCTATCTTTGAATAGTATGATTACTATCTAATGTACTTTTGAGTGATATGGTTAATATAGTCTTCATGAAAATGATTGATTCTTCTGATTTATAATCGTGTATTTTGTTGTAGCATTACGTCATCTACAACACTAGTTTTAGTCTTGTGATTCAAATCAATATACAAAAGATTTTTGGCAGGGATATCATCATTGTAGTGGAACTAGTTAAATATTAAGAAAGATTAAAGATTTTTTAAAGAACGGTTTTTTTTATAAAATTTAAAATTATAATTTTTTTTATTGATATAATCTTAAAACTTTGATTTGCAACAATATCATCAATATCATCATGTGTGGATAAAACTTGCCTATGTTAAATAATTCATTGGTGGTCCATAAAGGGGAAAATTTCCACTCTTGTAAAATGTTTTTGGAATTACTTGGGTTGTTAACAGATTTCTTTAATCATAATAATATTTTATCTCAACCATTAAATAAATTATAATTTAATAATAAATAAATAAATGACTTAACATTTAATAATAATAAAAAATTATAGGGTGGTAGGTGCAAGGGGAGTCTTCTTGATCCCAAAGGAAATATTATAGCCTATTATGCATGGGCTTTAGGGACGGTCTCAAACAACATTGTTGAAGTTTATGCCTTAAGTTAGAAAAACATGATCGTGGAGCAATAAAATAAAAACAAATGCAGAAATAAAACATAGACAATACACTACAATAGAGACATAGATATATGTGATCCACCCAGTGTGGGATACGTCTACCAGAGAAATTGCCAGGTCCTTCCTTTATTATTATCAGTCAAATGAAGGGATACAACCTATATCATACACGTTGTAACTTCCTCTTCTTTCTCTCACATTCTACTCTCTCAGAATACAATATTCACACACACACAATCACAATGCAATTCCCTCCTAAAAGAGGGTTGTCTTCTAGGGAAAAAAACCTAACATAAATTCTACCATCAAATCTACGACCTTATAATGAACGGTCCAGATTGACTACGAAATTACAATATTTTACAAGGCATTTTTGCCAAAAAATTCTCTTCTGGGTCACTACCCCCGAATCCCCGCCAAGGGGGGCTCCAAAAATTCTCATCGTCCCCCCCTGGAGAGAGATGTGGGGGGGAAATCCCCCCCACACCCCTTTTGAGATATTATTTCTACCCTAGGTATGCTCTGATACCATGTTGAAATTCTTACTCCAACACCTAGGTACTTTGTTATCTAGTGATTTCCTCACTGGAATCAGATTAGAAACTCACAAAACAATAGTACACTACTAAAATATTCAACTCAATATCATGCAGCGGAAGCATAAACAAGGAAACCAAATCAATCACACATGAACACCATAACTTTTGGGTAAATACCCTTGGAAAAACCCCAGAGGGAAAACTATTGTTGAGAATGATTTTATTATGCTAAAATTAGGGATCCCTTAACAGGGATAATGGCCCACTTAGAGAAATACAATTGTAGACTAACCTGGAAAGGTATGACCTATTGTACAACCAATTCTGGAATTCTTTTTTAGGCATCTCTGAATGTCTCTTCAATGACCTGTGGATATCCACGAATTTCCCCACTGTGACCTGTAGATGTCCTTGATTGTCTCCTCTGTGACCCGCGGATATGTACGGAAATTTCGTACGACATTTCCATACAGTTTGACTCTTTCATGTGGATTTCTTCTCCTGAAACCCACTTCTGTATGCCTCTATTCTCTCTTCTCCTTGACTTGTATGATCTCTAGATGAAGGTACTTCTTCACCTATACAAGATATTCAACCACAGTCCTTCGTGATCGAATACTCTTTGTCGACTCCCTCAACACCTGTCAAGTGTCAGGAAAATTCCTTCTTTGCTTCTACACTCTCGAATGACTCCACACTAGAAAAATTCCTTCTTTTCTAGCTTTGTGTGAATGTGTCTTCCTCCTTCTCCTAGACTTGCTTTTATAATCATGAGTTACAATCTATTTCTAATATCCAAAGTGATCTACGATTGAGATTACTTCTCACACTCACTTGAGATTTAGATTGCATGCTTCATGCTAAGTACTTTTAGCATGTTTCTTAAATAACTCAATTAACTAATTACATAATTAATTAATAAAATTAAATTACTTTAATAATTCCTTTAACTAAAGTAAATTCAAGAGTAGAAGGATTTGGGTGATTTCCACATGTCTATACACATAGAATTGTGTGAAAACACATGTCGGTTGCTACCACTAACATCAACACTCCCTCTTGGCGAGGAAGGTATTTCCCGAAGAGCCACCTGGAACTAAATATTCCTCCTACTCTAGAACAATGTAACAAACATCATCCTGCATAATGGCATTCCTCCATCCCTATTGGTTAGTTGTTCCCTGAATACTGGAAGTCTCATAATCGATGACGCTTCATATCAATGCCATGAAGTTTGAAAAATTAGTCGATGGTTTGCTCTAGCTCAATATGCTCCTAGAAGATTCCTACTCCCAAGCATCCATCAATGTCATCTTGTACCAACTCAATCTCCTAATAGAAATGGAAGGGGATAACTCCCTCTTCCCATATGAAGGTTCACTCCCCACACTAGAAGTTTGTGAAATTTACTCATCCTTCGGTTGCTCACCCTTCAGAGCCTCCTGCTCCTTGTCCTCTGTCACTGAAATCGATCCATGATCCAAGATCCCCTTGGATCCTCTTACAGGATGGCCCTGCAATCTATATAAAATGCCTTGTCTGACACAAATTCTCACTATTGTGTCAGGGATATCTCCCTATGAACATATGAGTATTTTCCCTCTCTCAAAATTAATTGCAAAACCCATGTCCTCCAAAACCGAAACTGAGAGAAACTTCTTCTTCAGTTCCGGTACATACAATACATCTTCTATCTCCAAAAAACCTCCTGACTCAAGATGGAACCTAACTGTACCAACTCCTTCTATACCACACTTGGCATGAGTTCCAATCTCCACATGTAAACCTGAGTCTATATCTGACCAATTGGTGAACAACTCATGTGTCCCCGTCATGTGACAAGAAGAACCAATATACAAGTACCACACACTCCCTGAGTAGGTGTTGGTAGAGAGGCACGTGAACATTGAGAAATCATTCTCAAACTTTGTTGCAAATGCATCTAGTTGTGTCTCTGTTGATGTTGTTGTATGCGTCTTCCCTTTCCTCTTCTTCTCCGGACATTGTGATGCATAGTGCCCAAACTTGCGGCACGTGAAGCACTTGATTTTACTCAAGTATTTCTTTCTTGGTTGTGAGGTTGAATCCTCACTGTTACCATTCTTGTTGGAACTCTTTCCTTTTCCCTTCCTTGTCTTACTGACAAGGGCCAGGTTCTCCTCCTCTTCATCTCCCTTCTTGTTTCTCTTAGACTCCTCCCAAGTCTCTTCCTGGATGCAATCATCCCAAAGTATCTTCCAATCTGGGATATTCTCTCGAGCACAAACTCCTTTGACAAATGGTTCCCGAGACTTGGGAAGTCCATTCAATGCCATGTTCACGAGCTCTGTGTTCTCTGTTTTCTCCCCTATGGATGCAAGTTCATCACGCACCTGTGTGATCCTCATGAGGTAGATGGTAACATTATCCGATCTAGACATTTGAACCGATATGATTTTATTCCTTAAGATCATCTTCTTATTCATGTTCTTGCTTTGGAGTAAACTTACCAAGGCATCGAGAATATATTTGGTTGTCTTCTTCTCATTTAGGTGAGGGATTAGATGATCCTTCATAGAATCTAGGAGGAATCTTTCTGCTTTGATCTCCTTCTTGTTGTGAGCATATAAAGTTGTTGGATATGTCTGTGGAGTAACTTATTTATCCACTAACTCCCAAAGGTCATACTCCTTCAATGCCAAAGTAACTCTTGCTTTCCAAGATAGGAAGTTGGATGCTCCATCCAATATGTCTTAAACTCTCAATGGTTATACTACCATCCCTAAGACCTGATAAACTACCCTGGAAATAACTCTTCGTTGGAAAATTTATCTTGTACTGATCTAGCTTCCCTTCAGAGCATGTTGAAATTCTTACTCCAACACCTAGGTACATTTTTATCTAGTGATTTCCTTGCTGCAATCAGATTAGCAGCTCACAAAACAATAATACACTACCAAAATATTCAACTCAATATCATGCAGCGGAAGCATAAACTAGGAAACCAAATCAAGCACACATGAGCACCAGAAGTTTTGGTTAAATACCCCTGCAAAAACCATGGAGGGAAAACCAGTGTTGAGAATGATTATATTATGCTAAAATCAAGGCTCTCATAATAGGGATAATGGTCCACTCAGAGAAATACGATTGCAGACTAACCTGGAAAGATCTGACCAATTGTAAAACCAATTCTAGCATGATTTTCTAGGCATTCATGACTGTCTCTTCAGTGACCCGTGAATATCCATGACTTTCCCCACTGTGACCCGCGGATTTATGTGACTGTCTCCTCTATCACCCGTGTATATGTTCAGAAATTTTTTATAGAAAAATTCATACAATTTGACTCTTTCATGTGGCTTTCTTTTGCTAAAACCCACCTGTGTATGCCATTGTTCTCTCTTCTCCTTCACCTGTATGGTCTCTATATGAAGGTCCTTCTTTGCCTATCCAATATCTTGAACCACAGTCCTTTGTGATCCAATACTCTACGTCGACTCCCTCAACACCGTTCAAGTGTCAACAAAAGTCCTCCTTTGCTTCTACACTCTCGAATGACTCCACACTAGAAAAAGTCTCTCTTTGTTATATTTGTGTGAATGTTTCTTCCTCCTTCTCCTAGCCTTGTTTTTATAATCACGAGTTACAATCTATTTCTAATATCTAAAGTGATCTATAATTGAGATTACTTCTCACACTCACTTGATATTTAGATTACACTATGCATGCTAAGTACTTTTAGCACGTTTCTTAAATAACTCAATTAACTACTTACATAATTAATTAATAAAAGAAATTTACTTTAATAATTCCTTTAACTAAAGTAAATTCAAGAGTAATGGGGTCCAACAAATACAAGACATCAACAAGTTTGAAATACCTGTTTGATGTTATCAGTAACATCAACAACCCCCCCC
>SNQJ01S0016504.1:46208-71194 GCA_010110895.2 Picea sitchensis
GTCAGGTAATGGGGTCCAAACGTGGCTCAAACAAGACCTCTGATTCAAGAAGATCATCAAGCTCCACAACCAACAATCTCCCACTTGGAGACTGATCATAACAAATCCATTGTTGTTGTAACTGTTGGACTATGATCCACCTTGGCCCGGAAAATTTATCATCTTCAGCTTCATGCTTGAAGGCCAACTGAAACTAAGTAGGAACTTAGTTTCTCCATGGTTACTACCTTTGTTAACATGTCTGCATGATTCTGTCTAGTATGTATCATTTCGAACTTCAATTGTCCATCTTCCAAAATGGATCGTATGAAATGGTACCTGAGCTATATATGCTTAGTATTAGAATGGAAGGTTGAGTTCTTTGCGAGATGAATGGCACTTTGGTTGTCACAGTACATTCTGCTATTATCTTGCTTCTTTCCCAATTCCTCCATAAACCTCTGTAACCAAATCATCTCTTTACTAGCCTCTATAGAAACAACATACTCTTCTTTCTTTGTTGAAAGTGGAACAACCTTTTGCAGTTTCGAAATCTAAATTATTGTTCTTCCATCTATAGTAAAAACATATCATGTGGTGCTTCTCCTTCTATCTTCATCACCTGCCATATCTAAACCAACATATACTTGTAGAGAAATTTTTGAACCTCCAAAACATAATGCATGAGTAACAGTACCTCTCAAATACTTGAGAATCCATTTCACTTCCCCCCAATGTTATTTACCTGGATTGTTCATATACATGCTCACAACTCCCACTGCATGTGCAATATCTAGTCTTGTGAACACCATAGCATACATCAAGCTCCCAATTGTTGATGAATAAGGGACCTTGGACATGTATTCTATCTTCTCATGTGTCTTGGGACACATTTCCTTGGTTAATTTTAAATGATTGGTCAAAGGTGTACTAATTGGTTTTTCATTCCGCATTCTAAACCTATGCAACACCTTCTCCATGTACTCACCCTGAGACAATATCAGTTTGCAATTTTTCACATCTCTTGTTATTCTCATACCAAGGATTTTCTTTGCATCACCCAAATCCTTCATCACAAATGAATTAGATTAAAAAAAAAATAGCACGTTTATATCCTGCATGTTAGACCCTGCAACAAGCCTGTCATCTACATACAGGAGCAAGATAATATAGCTTCCATTTTCCAGCCTCTTAAAATAAACACGGCGATGAAAATGGCATCTACTATAACCTTGTTCTGTCATAAACCTATCAAACTTCAAATACCACTGCCTTGAATATTTCTTTAGACCATACAATCTCTTCTTCAACTTGCATAACAAATTTTCCTTCCCTTTGACCTCATACCCTTGTGATTGTTGCATATAATTCTCTTCCTCCAAATCCCCATGGAGAAAAGTTGTTTTTACATCTAACTGTTCAAGATGAAAATATTATACTACCACAAGACTTAAAATAGTCATAATTGAAGTCATTTTAACAATAGGAGAAAATATTTCATCAAAATCTGTAACATCCCCCAGCCCATTTGAGTGACATTATGGTACGAAATACTCTTAAAAATGAAATTTATGCTAACTAGATTAATTCATTTACAGTTAGTTAATTTCTTGTAGCTTACAACTACGAAATTAAAAAAACAGATTTAGCTATTGTCCAGAACCACAAAATAGAAGCATCTACAACATGCTAATAATCAACATGAAAACAACTCATCACAACAACATATAAATCACTTCCAAATACATAGAGTTCATGCACAATAATTAAAGACATAATTTAACACAACAATTGATCCATATTTATGATCAAAATGAAATGAAGACACCGAATTATAATATTAACATAGAGGAACAATGAATAATAACAGAGATACAATAAAACTTGACTTCTATTAAATAAGAAATATGTTGAAACTGTAAAATGCAGACTGAAAACAAACTTGCTAGAATGGTGGCAGCTTATCTCTGAGAAGAGATGTAACGACTACGCTCATTCGCAAGAAGATCATTACAATGAGGATCTGATGGACTTTTTACAATAAACATGAATGCCAAAACCATATACATCCAAAAACCTAACCCTAGGAGATGAAGCACCAAAAGTCATGTGGGCCCTGTTGGGGTAAGTTAGTACATCAACTTCCCGGGGTCGTAACATTTGCATACGATCTTTGTTTAGGGTGCATGATAGCTCGTTGGAAAGGTCTTGATGAGGATATTCATTTCATAGGATCAATAAGAGAATTTGAATATCAGTGAGGTTCCCGATCATGAAAAAACATCATTTAGGCCCTCAAAATGGTCTCGGACATTAGGGACCTGAAAAACTGCTAAAAATAGTAAGTTGCCAAAAAATTGTTTTGAGGCAGTTAGAATAGGTGGGTGGCCACTGCGATCCTCCTATATCAATATTCCCCCCTTAGGAAACAATGGTCTCCATTGCGTTGAGTTCCCCCATCATATGAAGAAATTTCTGTTGAATTAGCCCCAGGTAAGCCACTTGCCTTGGTGCACAAGCTACCCTGCTTTGACAACCGGATAAAGCTGGATCCTTTGCTAGCAGCTTATCTCTGAGAAGAGATGTGATGGCTACTCTCATTCAAAATAATATTAGTACAATGAGGCTCTGAAGTCATTTTTAAAATAAACATGAATTTCAAAACCCTAGACATCCAAAAACCTAACCCTAGGAAATGAAGCGCCAAAAGTCATGTGAGCCTCGTTGGGGTAAGTTAGTACATCAAATTCCTGGGGTCGTAACTTTTTCATACGATCTCTGTTTAGAGCGCATGATAGCTCGTTGGAAAGGTATTGATGAGGAGCTTCATTTCATAGCCTCAATCAAATCCTTTTAACATCTTTAAGGTGCCTGATCGCGAAAAAATGTCGTTTAGGCCCTCAAAATGGCCCCGAAAGTTTGGGACCCAAAAAACTGCTAAAAATAGTAAGTTGCAAAAAAATTGTTTTGAGCCAGTTGGAATAAGTGGGTGGCTGCCTAGACCCTCCTGGATCAACAACAAGATAAAACACTTATCTTTTCACAATAGTTGTGCAACCAGCTGCTTGGGATGGACATTCCACCCAACCATAGACTAATTGTTCCAAATAACAACCAGTCACCCCCGAGATGAGGCTAGTAATCCACAAAAGAGGGTGGTCTCTCACAACCCACTCACAGCTCATAAAACTCTCAACCCAACTGATATTTTCCTACAGTTATCCTGCTTTTCCACTAGCTCTCTTCCTCTTGAACTATCCAACCCAAGCTAGGAATGTACCCCTTCACTGATCTTAGTCCCTCGAGCATCCCATTCATTTATCAAGGTCTCTCTAACACATGTAACTAGGAAACTCTCAGTTGGAAACTCAAGGAAAACTGTTGTTGGGAAACTATCAACAACCCAATAGCAACCACTTGTTGTTTTAGTGCAACTCACTCTTCAGGCCTGACAACCTAGCTCTTTAGTTTTCTAGCTCTGATTCACTCCAATTATGCTCTATCTTTCTCTAGAATTATCCCTCCATGGTTGCATCAACTTCAAACTATGTTTCCTGCTCTCCCCTTTCTCTCATGCACCCCAAAACTCGACTAACTAAAATTGTTGTCCCCAACCATACGAATTTCCTCTCTTTTTCTTTCCTTTCTTGACTCACACTCTTCCCCAAGATAATTGTACTCAACCGCCATGTGCCCAATAACTTTGGGATGTGACCACTCACACCCACCCTTTTACATGTATTCAATGATTGGCTTTGGGGACACTCAATCAGAAATGGGAAGGTTCATATACAAATAACAAATTTAGGAAAATGGGTTAAATCAATATACATGAGTGATTTCCCCCTTGGACCCCTCTTGGACATTATCCTAGACACTCCCCCTCTTGTGGATTAATTCAGCTCCCATCTCTTTTCCATGTCCCCTTAAGTAGCTAGCATCACATTTTATTATTAAAACATTGAAATGCAATTCGCATATTACATCGCTTTGGCAGTAGCCACATATTATGTATACATAATCATTAAGTAAATTGGGGATTATAGTGGGGCTGTTACATTCCCCCTCCCATACAATTGTGTGTCATCCTCAATGCACTCTAAGCTGATATACATCGCAATACTTAGAAAATAAAATTATGAAATTTTAACAACTCCAGCAACCGCTCCAACCAAAATCTCATGTTCCTCTCAACTCACAGACCCAAGGAAGGAACCATTTGTTTATCAAGGATAACCAAAGGTATGTACCATCCGTTTATCAAGGCTAACCTGAGGAATGAGTCATTCTTTTATCAAGGTTCCCAACGTAGTTGGTCAGGACTTTGAGATGTGGTTTCAAAATTTTAGCTGCTCAAAATGGTGTCTTTCATTATGTTCCCTTCAAAACTGTAAAAACATTGTGGGTATTATTCCTGCCTATTTTCTTCATGCTCCCATATAGCATCTTCAAGACCGTAGCAGGTCCATTGAACCTTTACCATCCCTATGGTTTTTTTCCTGAGAACTTTGACTTTCCGGTCCAGGATGCGTACTGGTTCCACCAGGAAATCCCCTTCGTTCTCCACCTGGATCAAATTCCAAACAATTACATGGTTACGATCATGCACATATTTCTTTAAAAATGACACATGAAATACATTATGCACTCTCATGGATGCAGGAAAATATAACATGTATGCAACTGGCCCTATCTTTTCTAATATTTCAAAAGGCCCACAATATCTTGCTACCAACTTCGGGTAGCTTCCTAATCTTAGCAAGCTTCTCTTTACTTTCACTTTCAAAAACACATGTTCTCCCACTTTAAAATCTCTAAAAACTATGTTCATGTATGCATAAATTTTCTACCTATCCTCGGCAGCCTTCAAATTTAGCTTTAACTTTACCATCTGATCCTCTGTTTCTTTTAATAATGTTGGCCCAACAATTGCTCTAGCTGCTAGATTATCCCAACTCATTGGTGTGTTACATTTTCTATCATACAATGTCTCAAATGGACTCATTTTCAATGAGGCCTAATACCCATTGTTGTAGGTAAATTCAACTAAATAAATATAATCTTCCCACTTTGATGGTTGATCCATCACATACATTCTAAGCATGTCCTCAATTATCATGTTAGTCCTTTATGTTTTCCCATCTGACTATGGATGATATGTTGTACTAAGATTTAAATTTGTCCCAAATCCCTTGAACAAACCCTTCCAAAAATTGGAAGTAAACTTTGTATCTTTGTTTGAAACTATTTCCTTAATCACTCCATGTAGCCTAGCAACTTCTCTCATATAAATTTCTGCAATATTTTATGCCTTCTGTGTAGTCTTTACTGGAATGAAATGTGTTGCTTTAGTCAACTTATCCACCAACACCATGATGGAATCATGTTGTTTCATTGTTATGGGAAGCTTAGTAATAAAATCAATTGTAACTACCTCCCACTTCCATTCTGAAATGGGCAATGGTTGTAGCAAACTTGATGAGTGTCTATGTTTTGTCTTTACCTTTTTGAATTCTAGACATCTGGCTATGTAATTAGCCACTTCTTTCTTCATTCCTAACCAAAAATATTGGCTTCTTACTACTGCAATTGTTTTCTGATATACTAGGTTCCTGACATATGGCACATTCTGCATCTCCTTCAGCACTGCATTTTTTAGCTCCCTGGAATTAGACACATACACCTTACCTTTGTACATGAGAATTTCATCTTCTTTCAACTCATAATAATTAGATTTTTGTTGAAAATTACCTTGTTGTAATGTCTCTTTTATTTTTAAATAACTCTAATCTGAATTTGTTGTTGCAACAATTTTGTCTTTCATATTTGTCCTATACATGCTAATGGCTACAATATGCACTTCATGAGATCTTTTATTGAGTGCATCAACCACTTGATTTTCCTTGCCTTTTATATGCTTAATTTCAAAGTCATATTCACTCATAAATTCCATCCATCTAGTTGGTCTAACATTTAGTGTTGGTTGTCCAAATAAATTCTTCAGACCATAGTGGTCTATCCATAGCTCGAATTTCTTACCCATAAGGTAATGCCTCCACATTTTTAATACATGTACAATTGTTGCTAACTCCAAGTCATGTGTAGCATAATTCCTCTCATGCTCTTTAATTTTATGGACTCATAGCATACCACATGGTCCCTTTGACTAAGAACTCCACCGAGTCCTTCCTTGCATGCATCAGTGCACACAACAAAATATTTGTTTGAATATGCAATCTTCAATATTGGCACACTTGTCAATATTCCATTCAATTCTTGAAAACTCTCTTCACACTTGGAAGTCCATTCGAACTTCACACCCTTCTTTTGCAAAGAAGTGATTGGACTTGCAATATTTGAAAAACCTTTTATGAATCTTTGGTAATAACTGGAAAGAACCATGAATGATCTGACCTCTGTCACATTCTTTGGCATTGGCGATCCTCTAATGGCCTCTATCTTCTTAGGATCAAATTGTATCCGTGTTTTTGATATTATATGGCCCGAGTAGTGAATCTTATTTTGATAAAAGATGCACTTATTGAGCTTAGCATATAATTTGTGCTCTCTTAAAACTTGCAACGCCATTATTAAATGTTTTTGATGTTCCTCTTATGATTTAGAATAGACGAGGATACCATCTAGGAACACAATCACAAACTTGTCTAGGTATTCCCTAAACACTCCATTCATCATACACATAAAAATTGCTAGGGAATTTGATATCCCAAATGGCACTACCGTGAATTCATAATGCCCATATCTCATTCTGAATGTTGTCTTGTTGATGTCTTCTTCCTTTATCCTTACTTGATGATAGCCTGATCTCAAGTCAATATTGGAAAATATTCTTGCACATTTCAGTTGATCAAACAAATCATCAATTATGGGAAAAGGATACTTATTCTTTATGGTAACCTTATTAAGTTTCTTGAAATCAATACAGAACCTTAAGGTTCCATCCTTCTTCTTCACAAAAAGAACCGGGGCTTCCCAAGGTGACACACTTGGGTGTATATGCCCCCTTTTTAACAACTCTTCAATTTGCATCTATAACTCCTTCAGTTCTGGTGTACCCATTATGTATGGTTTCTTAGACATTGGGGCAACTCCTAACACTAAATCAATAAAGAAATCAATGTATCTCTTGGGTGGAAATCCTGGAATTTCTCTAAAAACATATTCAAAATTCCTCAAGACCGAATGGTATTCAATGCTTGACACTTTATCTTTGGTTTCCTCTTCCATATGGGTTGCAAATATCAGGCATCCCTTCATGAAGTTCTTCTTCAACTGCATAACTGAAATCTCTCTTACAACTACAACTCTTGGAATGCCTTGAATTCTGCCTTGTTTCATGTCCTCATCAAGACATGTGATTGTCTTGTGGTAACAGTCTAGGACAACATGATGTTTCTCCAACCAATCCATGCCAATTAGACAGTCATATGAAGCCAATGATACGATGTTTACATTTACCTTCGTGTTGAGTCCATTCATGTCTATTTGACAATATTTAACCAACTCATTGATCTTTCTCTTAGCCCTTGTGGCTAACTGAATTAACCAAGATTTCTTATGATTACTTCATTGCAAGTGAAATATT
This sequence comes from Picea sitchensis, assembly GCA_010110895.2. Classification (NCBI taxonomy): domain Eukaryota; kingdom Viridiplantae; phylum Streptophyta; class Pinopsida; order Pinales; family Pinaceae; genus Picea; species Picea sitchensis. The sequence continues at coordinate 53,794 of SNQJ01S0016504.1, forward strand.
TCAACAATGTTAGCATTTATGTAACTATGGTGAGCTCTAGAAACAATCAAAATTTCTATGGGATGGTTATCAATCTTACCTTCCACTTCAATCATGGGGGATTGATATTATGCCTGCTTGTTTTCCAAGGCTGCATAAATCATTGGCATGCTTCCTCTCATGTATTTCTTTGTTTCGATCTTCTTAATGTTGTGGACAATCCTCATTCTCTCTCCTTTATGAGGGTATTCCCTATATAAGTGATTCCCCTCACATCCCCAACATTGAACAAGTTGTTTCCTTGGCCTTTTCCCAAATGAATCCGCATTCTTTTGCTCATGTTGGGCTTCCTGGCCTTGTTGATTTGCTTGGAAGTTTTTTATGAAAAAGGGTGGTTTAAAACCTTTATGCCTTTGATCATTTTTCCTTTTCATCTTGTCATTCCAAGCCTTTTGGAACATTTGCCTTCCTTTTCTTTGCTCATAAATGTGCCTTCCTCTCCTTATGGTTTCCTCCAAGGTCTTAGGGTTATCATATTGAATATTGTCACTACAGAAGGAGGGTAACCCACTTAGAAACATTTGTATTTTAACCTTATCATCCTTTATGAAGTCAACATACTTCAACAATTCAAAGAATTTCTTCTCATATTACTCCAATGGCATGGTTCCCAACTTCAGTTCAAAGAACTCTTTCATATTTCTATCATAGTAATGCTCGAACAAATATTTCTCTTGGAAATATCCTTGGAACTTCCTCCATGAGATCCCTTTCTCATCGAGGTTCTTGGCTTGCTTAAGTTGATCCCACCACACAGTTTCCTTTCCTTGCAAGTGGTAGGTGGAAATTCTAGCTTCTACCCGAGATGGGTAATCATGGAGCTGAAAATATTTCTTCGTTTCCAACAACCAAGCCTCTGCCTCTTCTCTTTTCCTGTGCTCACCATTGAAAGTAGGTGGCTTGATTCTTCTGAGTCCACCTTGAAAAATGTCTTCCTTGGGCCTTCTTCTTTTCCTCCGAATAGGAGACACACTTGGGCTACTCTCTGGCCCTAAGATTGCATGAGCTCTTCTAGTGGACTTCCTTGGAGAATGATGGTGCATGTTCATGCTTCTTGATTGTCTATCATTTCCATGATCATCGCTTTTGTTATGGGATCTAGATGTCGATACTTGTCTAGCACTAGTTGCTTTCTTGGTGCCAAAATATTTGTTAACTTCCTTATGAAACATGTTCAATATATGAAGTATCTCTTCCCGAGCCTTCATAATTATTTCATTATCATCCCTATAGCTCCGCACTTCCCTATGCAGACTTCTCTTAGTGACAAGATCTTGCCTATATATTCTTCCATTTGACTCTGTCTCAGCATTCCCCATGTTGTTATGTAGACCTTTGATCTCTTCCTCATTGTTGTAATATCCTTGAGCATCTTCCATGACTTCAGTCCTCATATAAGAACTAAAGTTTCTTTTTGTACCTCTAATTCTGCAAGAAATGTGCATATAATAATTATTGTTAGAAATATGCATAGCACAAAACATTTCATGATATAGAATACGGTTTATTTCTTCATCAATTTAGGAAGGAAATGTTGCACCAATTCAAATTTTGATTTGCTTGATGCATTCCTTCCCGAAAAAACTTCCCAATGGCTAAAACCTTGCCCAAAATCAAGCTTTGGTTTGAAATTTATAGCCTTCCGAAGTTTTTTGGGGTATCTTTGGCCAATGGCCATCCCCTTCACCACGTGGCATACACATAGCTTCAAATCTCTCACACCATATGACATGGCATGGTTGTGATCTAGGTTGTCATCCCCTAACGATGACGTGGTTGCAGTTGCAGGGAATATCTCCCGGTCTTCACGAGTATTGGGCCTTCATCCCCTTCGATATTCTTGTACAGGTCTACAACATCTCTGGAACCCTAAAGTCCTGAATTCTCCTCTCGCTCCAAAATCTACGGTGGGGATCGATCCACCCTTAGATCCGACGGTTGAGATCTTTTTACACCTAACACAAGGTTTAGACTTGGCAAGGGTCCTACACTAAATTCACACTCCTCAAGCGTTTTCATCAACGTTCACGTTTTAATCAATCATCGAGATCTATGGTCCACATGTTCCAACATGACCGCTTGTTAACTCCTTCCTCATTTCACGCGTAGATCCTATGTCGACACGTAGTCGAGTCATCTGACAGTCCTGATCAAAGTGCACGACCTCTTGATAATTAATTCCCTTACAAATTCACATGTGATTTCTCTCTCCTCTGTTGATCTATGTCCTTGATGGATGGTTCGATCTACACTTCCCACAACTCCAAAGAATCCTGGCCACCTCCAAGCATTGATGATTGACGGCTCTGAATTAATCATTAGTTGTGATGGACGGTTGGGGTTGTTCTTTACTTTGCAATCTATTGAAGTTGGACACTTCGACGAAGGAAATTTCGGCACTTCGATGCTTCAACGTTTCAGCGTTTAACACATCCTCCTATACCATCAAATATGCCAAATTCCCAAAGTTTTAGAGTTCTGAAGCTCCTCGCCATGTACTTCGGCCTTCAATGCTTCAACACTTTGTCTTTTGACCTGTGCACCAACATGTCAAATATCCCGGAGTCCCGATTTTTGAAGTTCCAGAATTCCTCGCCACGTATTCCAGCCTTCGACCTTCAGGATATTCTTATCCCTTGTACCTTACATTTCTTGGAGTATGACTTCATCAAATTGTTTACGCTATCCTTCCACTAGTAGATCGAATGGTTGTGAAAAAATCCCAATGGATCCTCGATCTATGGATCCCATTGCTCCTGAATTCCTCCCCTCAATATGATGTTTAATAGTACCACTTACTCTATCCTTCCACTATAATCGATCTAATAGTTGAGAGAGATCATGAATGATCCCTAGATCAGTGGCTCGCGTTGGTTCACAATTTCGGCGTTTAGGGATTCTGGTTGTTCCAAACTCTTTCGCGCCCATAGTGGCTCAACGTCGAATGACCGTAACTCGCATCTGACATTCAGGAAGGGTCCTGAAGGATCCTTAGATATACAGATCGCATTACTTCATGACTTCACATCCCTTACAGTTCTTAACCCATTTAAATCTCGAAGGTTTACCTACCGAATAGGTCATAAAGTAGGGATGACTTCTTGCTATCGATTAAATGTACCGCTTACCCTATCCTTCCACTATACTCGATCTAATGGTTGACAAGGGTCCCGAAGGATCCTTAGATCTACAGCCCACATCACTTCATGACTTTGGAATTCAGGGGGTTTCGACTGTGCAATGTCCTTTTCAATCCTGGAGTGGGTCAACGTCGAATGACCATAGTGTATATCCAACGGTTAGGAAGGATTTTGAAGATCCTTAGATCTAAAACTCACGTTACTTTGTTACTAAAACGTTGGTCGGGGTTTAACAATAAAGCAGATCCCACAACAATGGATAGGAAACCTCCAATTGTCAGTCAACCGTCTGGTCACCATTTCAATAAATTTCCTTCGACAAGATTTGAATGTTGTGAAGTTCTAACATCTCGAAGTCTCAGACCTCTGAAGTCCCAAAACCCGGAAGGCTTAACCCTCCTTCACAACCCCCTATTTAATCATGGTTGTTGATCCCATCAACCTTGCAAGTGGTCGAATCCTTAGGAGTTTTTTTTTTAATTTATCATGATGAATCTCGACTGTCAGTCATGAGATCAAACACAATCTCAGTCGTTGATTCTCCAAACTACCTGTAACTCTACAGGTGGCCATCAAAACTCGAATTTTAATAATTCCAGGTCAAATTTCAATCTGCAACTTCACTGGTCTACTCCATTATCCCTCTCAAACTATCTGAAGTCATTAAAACTTGTATTTCATTCATGGAATTGGGGATTTCTCTCTAAAATCCCTATTCCCCCCCCCCAAATCAGTCACAAAAAAAAATCTACAACAACAAATTCACCAATTCCAAGCCATCTTGGCCCATACAGGCCTAGTGTTTGAACTAGAAGCTCTGATACCATAATGTAACACCCCTCAGCCCATCTGAGTGACATTATGGTGCATAATACTCTTAAAAATGAAATTTATGCTAACTAAATTAATTCATTTACAATTAGCTTATTTCCTTTAGCTTACAACTACGAAATTAAAAAAAAAAATGATTTAGCTACTGTCCAGAACTATACAATAGAAGCATCTACAACATGCTAATAATCAACATGAAAAAAAACTCATCACAACAGCATATAAATCACTTCTAAATACACATAGTTCATGCACATAAATTAAAGACATAATTTAACACAACAGCAAGATAAAACACTTATCTTTTCACAACAGTTTTGCAACCAGCTGCTTGGGACGGACTTTCCACCCAACCATAGACTGATTGTTCCAAATCTCAATATCCAATCACCCTCGAGCTAAGTCTAGTAATCCACAAAAGAAGGTGGTCTCTCACAGTCCACTCACAACTCATAAAAATCTCAACCCAACTGATATTTTCCTACAACAATCGTGATTTTCCACCAACTCTCTTCCTCTTGACCTGTCCAACCCAAGAAATGTACCCCTTCACTGATCTCAGTCCCTCAGGCATCCAATTCATTTATCAGGGTCTCTCTAGCAAAGGCAGATAGGACTCTTCCAGCTGGGAACTCAAGGGAAATTGTTGTTTGGAAAACTATCATCAACCCAACAACAACCACTTGTTGTTTCAGTGCAACTCACATAGGAGTTCACTCTTCAGGCCTGACAACCTGTCTCTTCAGTTTTATAGCTCCAAATCGCTCCAATTACGCTCCATCTTTCTCTAGAATTTTCCCTCCATGGTTGCATCATCTTCAAGCTCTGTTTCCTTCTCTCCCCTTGCTCTCATGCACCCCAAAACTCAACTAACCAAAACTATTGTCCCCAACCATGTAAATTTCCTCTCTTTTTCTTGTCTTTCTTGAATCACACTCTTCCCCAAGATGATTGTACTCAACCCCCATGTGCCCAATAACTTTGGGATGTGACCACTCACACCCATCCTCTTACATGTATTCAATGATTGGCTTTGGGAACACTCAATCATAAATTGGAAGGTTCATATACAAATAGAAAATTTAGGAAAATGGGTTAAATCAATATATATGGGAAATTTCCCCCTTGGACCCCTCTTGGCCATTATCCTATACACTCCCCCTCTTGTGGATTAATTCACCCCCCATCTCTTTTTCATGTCCCCTTAGCAGTTGGCATCACATTTTATTATTAAAACATTGAAATACAATTTGCATATTACAACACTTTGGCAATAGCCACACATTATGTCTACATAATAATTAATTAAATTGGGGATGTTACAAAATCTATACCTTTATTTTGTGCAAACCCCTTTACAACAATTATATCCTTGTACCATGTGTTTCCTCCATCTTCTTCCTTCAACCTGCAAACCTATTTATTCTGCAATGCTTTGTTTCTTGTAGGAAACTGAACCAACTCCCAAGTCTGGTTATTTACCAAAGAATCAATTTCCTCTTTCATGCCTTGCTCCCACTTCTTTTTAGTGTCTACCTGCATTGCCTCTTCTTAACTTTCTTGTTCACCAAATTTAGTCAACAATAAATAATACAATGAAGGAGAGTATTGTTCAGGGGGTCTACTTAACCTGGTAGATCTTTTGACACCACTTGCAGGAGTTTGAGATTCCTGCAACTCATGTTGTTGTACATTTTGATTTTCTGGTCCCTTTGGAATTTCATTTTCTTTGATTTCATCAAGAACTATGTATTTTTTGTTTTCCTTTTCCTGTTTCTTTCCCTGCTACTGATCTTTGTACATGACATTTTCATTGAATACCACATCTCTACTCCTAATTATTTTATGATTTTCATAATCCCATAAGAGATAACTACAATCATTAACACCATATCCAATAAAGGTACAATTATTGGATTTTTCCTCGATCTTTGTTCTATTTTATTTATCAATATGGACAAATGTTTTACAACCAAAAGTATTTAGAAATGAGTTGTTTACCTTTTTACCTATCCATGCCTCCTCTGGAATGTCACCATCCAAAGATCTTGAAGGCCCTATGTTTATTAAGTAAACAACAAAAACTACAACATTTTCCTAGAACTGTAAGGGAAACCCAACATGAAATCTCATACTCCTTGCATGTTTCATGATTGTCATGTTAATCCTTTCTCACACACCATTTTCTTGTGGTGTCCCTGGAAATGTCTTCTCTCTACGAATCCCATGGTATGAACAGTAACCATCAAAATCCTTATTGTACTATTCACCTCCATTGTCTGATATGAGACACTTCAACATTTTCCTTGTCTCATTCTCAACCAAAGATTTCCATTTCTTAAAAGTGTCAAAAACATCAGATTTTTTCTGAATGCAATAAACCCAAGTTTTTCTAGTTACATCATCAATAAAAGTAACATAATAACAAGAGCCACCAAGAGATCATACCTGAGTTGGTCCCCATACATATGTATGCACAAGCTCTAACTTTTCACTCTTATTTTCCTTTCCAACCCTAAACAATATGACTCTCTTTTATTTTCCATAAACATAGTGTTCATAGAAAACCAAATCAACTTGTTTAAAGATTTGGCAATAAAATCCTTTTGTGAAGTATCTGCATCCTTTTCTCACTCATGTTTCCAAGCCTATGATTCCACAATGATGTATCCACACGTGTAGAAGCTAAAGAGATTGAAGAGTCAACATTACCAGTACATAAATACAATGTACCTACCTTCTCACCTTCTGCCATTTCCAATGATCCTTTAGTGACCTTCCACTCCTTATTTGTAAATGTAGATATACAACCTTCACTTGCCAATTGTCCTGTTGAAATTAGATTTCTTCTTAGATATGGTATATGTCTCACCTCTTTCAGTAACCATTTATTTCCATTATTTTGATTTATTTGTACCGTACCCATTCCAACAATTTGACCATGGTTAATCATCATCCAAATAAACCTGTCCAAAATCACCTTGAACAAAATCTTGGAAATATTTCCTATGAGGTGTGGCATGAAATGAAGCCCTTGAATCTACTACCCAAGATTCAGTAATAATATCTAAAGAAAGAATCAAAGCATCTTGTAACACTTCACATGTTACATTTGCTTCCTGATTTTTCTCCTGATGTCCATCTCTTTGTTTCTTTGGAGCTCTGTAGTCTTTCTTCAAATATCCTTTATTCACACAAATCCAACACTCTATCTTTCCTAATCTTGATTTGGATTTTCCCCTCCTATAATTCCCATAGTTCTCTGAGCTCTTTCATCTATCCTTGTGTCTTCCCCTGTTCTCCATGGTCAATGCATTACCTGATGTCTCACATGTTCTTTTCCATCACATTTCCTCGCTAAGGATAACACCAACAACATCATCAAATTTCAATGTTTGAACTAGAGATAGATTTACTTATAGCCATGACCAAGCCGTTCCATCTTTATGGAAATGAGCACAATATTAGAAGATCCTTAACCTCATCATCAAAGTCCACTTTTATAGAACTTCACTGATTAGTAACCGTATTAAATTCATTTAAATGGTCGACAATAGACTCACCTTCTTACATCTTCATATTAAATAATCGCTTCATTAGAAATACATTATTGGAGGCTAAGGGTTTTTGATATATTTTATCTAATTCCTTCATTGGATCCTCCATTTTCGTTTCTTTTGAAATATTGAAAGCCACCGATGTTTCCAGGCACAGTCGTATCATTCCCAATGCCTTTATGTCAAGAATCGCCCATTCTTCGTCCTTCATACTTGTCGACTGCTTTGCTTTTCCACCAACGATAGGAAAAAATCCTTCAAATATAGTTCGTCTTCCATTTTCATCTTCCATAATTGGTAGTTTTGCTTGTTAAATTTCTCAACCTTGAACTTTCCATCTTCCACCATTGCTCCCACTCAAACTAGGAACCCTTTTTTCCTGCGAATTACCTTTCACTATGATACCAATTGTTAGAAAAATAGGATCGCAGAGAAATAAAATAAAGAAAATGCATAAATAAAACACAGAAGATACACAATACAATAGAGACAGGGATATGTGTGGTTCACCTAGTGTGGGCTACGTCCACTAGAGAAATTGTTAGGTCCTTCCTCTATTATTATCTACCAAATGAAGGGATACAACCTACAACATACATGTTGTATTCCTCTTCTTTCTTTCATATTCTCCTCCCTCATGATACAATATTCACACACATACATAGTTGCAATACAATTCCCTCCTAAAAGAGGGTTTCCTTCTAGGGAAAAAAAACCCTAACATAACTTCTACCTTCATATCTGCGACCTTATAATGAATGGTCCATATTGACTATGAAATTGCAATATTTTACAAGGTAATTTTCCCAAAATATTCTCTTCAGGGGCATTGTCCTTGAAACCCCTCCAGGGGGGGATCCAAAATTTCTTTCCACCCCCCCCTGGACCCCCCTGGCAAGAGATGTTGGGGGGAAATCCCCCCCCCACACCCCCCATTAGGTAATGGGATCCAAACATGGCTGAAACAAGACCTCTGAATTAGGAAGATAATCAGGCTCCACAACCAACACCTTATATGAAGGAGTGTGTATAACAAAAGAGAGAAACGTCACCAAAATTGCAGTCTTTGGTGACTCCCTGATTGTTGTTCGAGCAATAAAAAAGATAATCCAATTTGAAAACAATGTTTTCAATGGCATAATCTCTTGCATATTGTCCCTTGGAAAAAAAATTGTTGAGTTCAAAGTTTATCACATAACAAGAGATTTAAACCCCTAGTTGACCATTGGTCTAAGATTGTCACTAGGTTCGAAAGTGGAATTATTAATTTGAACGAATTATAGGGGGCTATGCATATATTATAGTTTCACCCCCTCATTCTTTGTGCGGATAGGTGTTATGATTTTTCTCTGAGACACTTTTGATAACCTCCTCGCACACTCCAGAATTAATGTCAATTGTGTGGGCATGCATTTTGACATGAGCGCTTCTAATTTTTTAGGAGGTGTGATGGCTCTAGATATGGATCGTTCATTGCTAGTGTTCTAGAGGGTTTCAATCCCTGGTTTAGTGAGGGCCTCTAGGTTTCAATATTGGTTCTCAGAGGGTGATTGTTAAAGAGATTCCTTTTTTTCAGGCTCACTCGATTCAGTTCGGACTGTAGAGGAAGGTATCCTTTCCCTACCAGATCTCTTCCCTTCTCTCTTCAATTTCCTTCTTATTTTTCAACCCTTATTCCCTAGTTCTGGTACTGACCATTTTCTCTTATGTAAGGTTCTTTTTCAACGTTCTTTGTTTCCTTCTACTGTTATTTGTGGAATTGGATTTGGTATCCTTGGGGGATGAAGAATTTATGGCTTCTGGTTGCAATGGGTAGAGATGGAACTGTCTTGGACTGATTTAAAAAAGGTTCTTCGATGTCATGAGGAAATTTCTCAAGCAATTTTCTCAGGGCTACAACATATTTTATCCAAATTTGGGGAATTTGAGCTAGCTCTAGTTACCCTGACTCAGAGGATGGATGAAATGGAGCTAGATATTCAACATTTAAATACTCTGGCATACCCACAACACTCGACTTTTGTGTCATTCAATCATGGTAGAAACTCTCTTCGAGAAGGTGGTACAAGAAATGGTAATGATGAACGAGGAATTCCCCGTATGGAAACTAAATAAGGGCTTTTTTGGTAAGCCAAGGCCCCATATTTTCAAGCCTCTACCTCCTCTAACTAGTAAATGTTCTTCAATTTTTTGTGGTCTTTGGGCTAGTTTTATAAAGATGTAATTAGCATAAATGAACAGGGTATCAACTTGGAAAGGGAACTATAGTTTGTTTTCTTAGTTATAGAATTATATACAAGCTGCGGGCCTTTTTTGTAGACTTTGTATGACTATTGTTTGCCTCAAAACAACCTCTTTTAATATAAATACATTTTAGTTTCATTTAAAAATACTAATAATAATAAATTATTTTTCAAAACTGACATTTAAAATGAGAAAAATTCATTATACTTCTTTCTAAAATGAGTCCTTATAAAGAGTTGTTTTGTCATATTAGAAATTATCTTTATTTTAGGATTCCATGTTGATCATTGACAAATTTCATGATTTCACATAGAAGCTCAAAGGGGATTAGATAACCAACTAAGGATTAGTAATTTTTTTGGTGAATACCCACACAAAATTGTGATCTCAATTGGGTTTAGCTTAGGTGGTTGGGAGGAATGATTGTTATCCTCCTCACCTAGGTTCAATTACCGTAAGTGACATGTTGAGATCACAAAAAGTATATTATTGTAATGGATTTGAGCCTTGGTGTTGACCAGCCTTGTTCCCTAAAGAACTAAACAAGGTACCATCATTGAAATGAGGTGAAGTACTTGGGAGTTTTCCCCGGGATTTGTAACTTGGAAAAAAAATATACTAAAACTTGCAATGCACATATTTTATACATCTCTAAATATAAGTGAATTAGATAGAAAATAAGTTTGTTAATTTTGATGTTAAATCAATTGGTTTAAGGAACCTTATTAACTTGATGGGAAGAGATGGAAGAAGATGGAAATTTTCTCCCTATCAGGGCCTTGGTATTTTTTTAAATGGGTACTTGACACTGAGAGGGGGGGGTGAATCGGTGTCACAACACTTTGGACAATTTTCCACTTTTCACAAATTAACTGAACAACAAATATTTATTTCATTTTCTCAATCAATATATATAAAAGAATAAATATTTTATTTATTAAATAACTTGAATGAATACATAAGATTAATCTTTGAATATCATCTTCATACAATTAAGAGAGACCCAGCTCTCTGTTACAAGACCCAGCTTGTAGTTCTTGGATCCAATTGAGAAATAAGGAATCCAATCCTCATAACAAGTCCTAGCTTGTTGATCTCAGATCCAACTGAGATGTGAGGAATCCAATCCTCATATAGATCCCATTTGTAAACATTGTCAAATAGGAAAGCAAACAAGAGTTAGGTTCAAAACAAAAGAACACTCCACAACAAAACCATTAGAGCTTATTCACACAGATCTATGTAGACCTACCAGAACCAAAAGCACTTATGGTGAAAATTATTTTGCGTTGATTGTTTATGATTACACAAGACTGACTCGGGTTTTCTTTTTAAAAGAAAAATCAGAAGCCTTTGAGAAATTCAAAACATTTAAAGCTCTTGTAGAAAATGAAACAGATTTGAAAATTAAATGTCTAAGATCAGAAAATGGAGGAGAATTCACCTCTAAAGAGTTCACTCAATTCTGTGAAAACCATGGTATCAAAAGACAGTTTTCAACCCCTAGGACTCCTCAACAAAATGGAGTGGTAGAAAGGAAAAACAAAATAGTTCAAGAAGCTGCAAGAACTATGCTCAATGAAGCCAAACTTCCAGACAAATTTTGGAGAGATGTAATCCACACAAGAGTTCACATACTTAATAGATCTCAGTTGAGACCCAATCATGACAAAACCCCTTATGAACTATGGTTTGGGAGGCCAGCCTTGGTAAAACACTTTAGAATTTTTGGTAGTAAATGTTACATAAAGAATGATGAAGATAACCTAGGAAAGTTTGACCCAAGATCTGATGAAGGAATATTCTTAGGATACTCATCGAATAAAAGGGCATATAGATGTTATATTCTCAGACTACTAAAAATAGTGGAAAGTGAAAATGTAAAAATTGATGATCTAAAAAGGGGCATATCCCAAAGCTTTGATAAAAGAATATCAACAAGAAGATGATGATATAAAATCTCAACAAGAAGATGATGATATAAAATCTCAACAAGAGGATGATGTATAATCTCAACATGAAAATGATGATGAAACAGAGGAAAATTAACCACATACTGATGAAGAATACAATGAAGAAACACCCTTTCCAAGAGCTCCATCAAAAAGGGTTCGGAAGAATCATCATGAAAGCCAGATCATTGGAGATAAAAGTGCAGGAGTATAAACAAGAAGGACACTAGCCTTTGACTCAGAACAAGCAATGCTATCCTTAATTGAACCTAAGTCTGTTAAAGAAGATATCAAAAGTAAAGATTGGATAAAATCAATGAATGAAGAACTAGATCAAATAGAAAAGAATCAGACTTGGGAACTAGTTCCTAGACCTAAGAACAAGAATGTGATAGGAACTAAGTGGATCTTTAAGAACAAATTAAATGAAAATATATTAGATGGATGTCAAATCAACATTCCTTAATGGAACATTAGAAGAATTCTACGTTGAGCAACTAGAAGGATTCATTTTATCAGAAAACCAGGACTATGTGTGAAAACTGAAAAAGGCCCTGTATGGTCTTAAACAAGCCCCCAAAGCTTGGTTATCTAGGCTTGATCAATATATACAAAAACAAGGATAAAAGAGAGGGACTATTGAAAGCAACCTATATATCAAAATTGAGGATCAAAACATGATTGTAGTGGTAGTATATGTAGATGACATTATATTTGGGAGTAATCTCACTACATTAAGCAGAGAATTTGCAACTAAAATGCAAGAAGAGTTTGAAATGTCTATGTTGGGAGAAGTTTCATTTTTCTTAGGTTTACAAGTAAATCAAACAAAAAATGGAATATTTGTTTCACAAACCAAATATATCAAAGACATGCTGAATAAATTTCAAATGGAAGACAGTAAACCCATGAGTACTCCCATGGTCACTGGATGTAAGCTAATTCTAGAAGATGACTCACCAAAAGTGGATCAAACAATGTATAGATCAATGATTGGAAGTTTACTCTACTCAACAGGAACGAGACCTGACATCATGGAGGTTGTAGGAATTGTGGGTAGATTCCAATCTACACCTAGGGATTCTCACTTAAAAGAAGTAAAAATAATATTTAGATACCTTCAAGGCACCCGAGAATTTGGATTGTGGTATCCAAAAGATAAAAATTTCAACCTAATTGCATATATTGATGTTGATTGGGAAGGTAGCATAGATGATAGAAAAATCACCAGTGGAGGAGCATTTTTCTTGGGAAAAAGTCTAGTGGCATGGTCAAGCAAGAAACAAGCATCCACATCTATTTCTACAACAGAGGCAGAATGCATTGTTGTTGCATCTTGTTGCACACAAGTCATTTGGATGAAACAAACTTTAGAAGACCTACAAATAAAATATAGCAATCCTATTACTATTAACTGTGATAACACTAGTTCCATAAGCATCTCTAAAAATCCAGTGATGCATTCTAAAACTAAACACATACCGATCAAAAACCATTTTTTAGGAGATCAAGTTACCTAGAAGGTGGTCAAAATAATGTATGTAGACACCAAAGAACAGATTGTAGACATTTTCACAAAACCTCTACCCAGGAGTACTTTTGATAATCTTCGACAGAAATTAGGAGTAATTCAAAAACCCCATTAAAATTGAATAGTCGGGGGAGCATCCCTTTTCCATTGATGTCAAAGGGGTAGAGTAACTTCATAGAGAAAAGCGTCATCACAAGGGGATTATGTATGAAGTTAGAATGTTGCCCTCAATGACAAAGGGTGAGATTGTTGGACATATTGTCATTTGATATGTTGTCATTTATGTCAACAGTTGATGTAATTATGAAGTGATGATAAGTTGTTATGATGAATTTTCATTGTTGATTTATCATAGATGAAATTGTCATTGATGTCAACAGTATATCAGTTAGCAGAGAATTTCAAACAGTCAAAGGAAAAGTGCATTGAAAGTATGCAAAGAGATGGTGAGGTTTCAGTATTCCAACAGTATTCTTATAAACACAAATGCATTAGGAAGAGAGGTGCATGAGTGATGATATTCCCTAAAGTAGTAGTGTTATTACTCATAATCACAAGAAATGAGAGGTTGGAGTTGATGCATAACTCATGGTGGCTAGGGTTGTCAACTCTCCTACAAGTGCCATTGTAGTGGGGGTTCAGTCAAGGAGATGTTGTGGTAGGTATAGAGGCAATGAAGTGGGCCAAGTACCAACCATTATTAAATGGTAATTATGGTATAACAACAGATATCACACACTAGGAGGGTAATTGTTTACATTGGCAAGGAAGGTGGCACACACAATATAACTAGGAATCCATAATCATATACATTTGAAAAGGACAAGGAACAAAACATAATGATCTGCAACTTTGGTGGTTTCATTCCAATGATAAATGACTCTTCACCATGTCTAGACACTCAACATATTGTAGTTGTGTCTTTTGTAAATGGATCATTTTGCACTGCTTGTGGTAGGAGTAGGCCAAGTTTATGCAAATTTGAGAAACATAAGTGTGCTAGTGTCATGAAAACAACGTATGTTTAACATGAAGGAACTTTGGGGAAGAAAAATTGTATCGGAATCAAAGAGTGATTTTGGGTTAAAGTGCACACACTCTCCTTTATACCCTTCTAATTCAAGGCCAACACGACGCAACAAAAGAAAGTTGGTCAAGGAAAGGAAACTTGTAAAAAAACAAACAAGTTATGTGAGTGAGAGGTGATCGAGGAGAACATGCATGTTACAAGGTAGAGTAGTATCAACAAACCTTTTTCAACAAGAAGCATTTCAGATACTAATAAAGGATAAAGGCCTTTCATATGGGATATTAATTAAACATACTTCCTTGGTTTAGGAGAAAGTAGTGGAGTTATAGAGGAAGGGTGAAGAAAAGATGAAGATTTGGGGAAGCCAGAGTGTAGAGGACCCCTCTTCCTTAATCCCCTTAGAACAAAAGAACACTAATTACAAATGTGTGTTATACAAAGATGTTGTTTAAATTTGTTTGGTTATTAAGGATGCAATTTTTGGTATGTTTGGGGAGAATGCGTAGACTAGTGACGAAACAAGGGGAAAATATCAATCCTCTCACATGCCCTCTAGTAGAAATTCAACAAGGCTAGGCGACCAAGTAATGGACCATATATCCCTTAGAGGGAAAGGGAATGGGAAATTGATCTTTTCCTTGGATCATTTGAGAACTAATGGTAGGTCATGAATCACGATTAAATACCCCATGTCTTGAGATAGTATCAACAAAATTATGGGTGAAAACATTTTTTCAACAACAACAAAAATTCATATCATTGCATGCATGTATTGATATTAAGTATACCAAAATAAGGGTATGAGATTTGATCTTCTAATATGGTGTTGTAATGAAAGTGGCACCCTTAAACTTGTTTAAACTTTTATTATATCTCATTAACATTTTGTTGTTTACATATGTTCTATAAAGGATTTGAATACATATCTCATCAAGATAATCCCTAACTTTTACCAAGTCACCTTAATCATGTTGACAAATGCATCCTTTTCAAACTTGTGGACTAATCACCACATCAATTTGTGGTTCTCTTTGCTTTTCAACCTCGTGGAAATGCACAATTTGGATCTATTGCCTCTTTCAATTCATGGAATTTTTGAATTTGTGAACTGATCGCATTTACAATTTGTTGTTCTCCTTGCAGTGTGACATTATGAATGCGTATTTTTTTTTATCTATAGCCTCTCTATAAAATTTGCCTCCACAAACTTATGCATTGATCACAATAACAATTTGCAGCTCTCCTTTCTGTGTACCCTCATGAGAATGTGCATATCCATAGCCTCGTTATAGTGGCAATCTACCCAGTTTGAGACTTCATGGATTTGTGCTATGACCTCCTCAAAATTGTGGTCTACCCATAATTGGAAAAAAAAATTGGGAAATCAATAAGTAGCACATAGTGTAACATTAAATGCAACATATTCCAAAATATACATTATTTGATGTGACATGCTTCACATCAAGCAATGTATATCCCATAGTATAGTGAATTTAGCATTACACTTTATGGTGCATAATGATCACCTTGTTCTTCTCCAGAGTTTGTGACTCATGTATTTATGTCATGGGAAAACTTATTCCCTTTGAAGTTATGATCTCTATCCCCTATGAGATCATTATGGTGATTCAATTATAGGATATAAAGGTTATGGTGATTCAATTCTAGGATGTAAATCAGAGGATAAACCAATCGAATTGATCAAGTTATGGGCACAAAAACATGAAATTAAATAAAAGAAAAGATTGAACAAGCTGCAGTTAAAGCAAATTAGAATGTAATAATATTTGTACACTACATAAATCTTTTGCACAATTCTAAAATGTGATCAAGTGTGCGAGAGAGAAGGTTGATTAACTATTTTATGCTCTATGCTTTGTGTTATACTCTGTATCATGCATAGTATATAGAGAAGTACATTTTAGTGACAAGAATGTTTGTTTAGTGGTTGAAGGCGATTACGTTATGTCACTGCTAATCATGGGTGGTTGTTCATATTTTTGGGCACACCACACATTATTGTCTACATGTGTGGCTTGACTTCCATAATGATCTTAGTATGGTTGTCATTATTTTTGCATACAACAATGGAACTTGGGTTACACCATGTTGGGTTGAACATGATAACTCTATAACTTGGCATGAGCAATGTCTTGTGTTATTGAGATTTTGGGGCACTTCCTCAACCCAATATGGCACTACCCCTCAACTTTTCCCATCGAAATTGATGAAAGACCACCTAAGACACTGCCCCTTGACCCTGTAGGAAAAAATAGAAACCAAAATTCCTTAGCTGAGGAGGTTGGCATGTGGGATAGACATTTTCTAGCAAGCGTAAGGGTATTTCATCAAATACCCATGATATTCTCATATCCTACAAATTCTCTACAAACATTGAAGGTGTGTGGTGTGCAGGTTTAATGGGTTCCACACAATTTGGATTTGCCACCTCTTTAAAATTGGGACTGTTGATTAAGGTTGGTTGTCATTGATGTCAACCCTTGAAGAAAGACCCGTAGCACAAAGGTTTGGGTAATGGACCCAATATTGTTTGATGTAAATATGACTCATTATTGTTTTTTCATTGTTGATAAAAAGGAAATATGGATGAACTCCAAAGTGGTCCCCTTATGGTGAAAGCCCTCATGGGAAGACGCTTTGTGGAGTAAGAGAACCCATGATTAATTGTGAAATAATGAGATGAAGGAAAGTGAATTTGTCAGGGAAAATATCCTAGATGGATATTTCTTGTCATGTCATTTCTAGTGGTATGTGGAACATCACATAATTCCTCATGGTTAGAGAGTTATGGCCATGAGAAGTTGGAGACCCCAAGTTTAGGTAATGGACCCAAGTTTGTTTGATGGGTAACGGTATGAGTTATGATATATTTTCAAATAATACTATTATATATGGATAGTACATGTCATGCCATTTCTAGTGGTATGTAGAACGTCACATAACTCTTCACGGTTTGAGAGTTATGGCCTTACGAAGTTGGAGGACCCTCATATGTCATCTAGAAGCCCCAAAAGGTCAAAGTAATCAAAGTGGTTTAAGAGATTTTAAAAGGTAAA
>SNQJ01S0016504.1:71204-126657 GCA_010110895.2 Picea sitchensis
AACTCTGGTTGAATCAGAGAAAATATGTTGAGATGATATTGCAGAGGTTTAATATGCATGGAAGTAAACCGGTCAAGGTTCCTATTCCTATAGGTGTAAAGTTATCTGCAGATCAGTGTCCCAAGACGCAGGAAGAAGAAGAGGACATGTCCCATGTTCTGTATGTCAGTGCAGTTGGAAGTTTGATGTATGCAATGGTCTGTACTAGACCAGACATTGCACATGCAATGGGATTTTTGAGAAGGTATATTTCAAAACCAAGAAAGGTGCATTGGACAACAATAAAGAGACTCTTCAAGTATCTTCGTGGCACTACCAGTTATGGATTGTGCTACCAAGGAAGACCAAGATTGGACAGAGTGGTGGACATACATGGCTTTGTTGATGCAGACTGGGCTGGAGATATGGATCGAAAAATATCTACAAGTGGGTATGTGTTTAACCTATTTGTAGGAGCAATCAGTTGGATGAGCAAAAGACAGGTTTTATTGGCACTCTCAACTACAGAAGATGAATACATGGTAGCCGCTCATGCAAGCAAGGAAGCAATATGGTTACAAAGATTGTGTTCAGGTATTGGGTTGGTAAAACAAGCAGTGAGATTAGATTGTGATAGTTAGAGTGCAATATTCCTGGCAAAGAACCCATCTTATCATTCGAAGAAAAATAATATTGATGTTCAATATCACTTTGTGAGAGACATGGTTGAGGAAAAGCAGGTGTTGTTGGAAAAGGTTGACACTTTGAAGAATGTTGCAGATTTATTGACAAAGTATGTGAGCACAGAAAATTTCCCCTGGTGTAGAGTAGCTATGGGCATTTCTTCCCTATATTGTTGACTATATAATCCCCTGGACCCCTGGATGCAAAGAAAACAACAAGTGGGAGAATGTTGGGTATGTGTTATATTCTTTGCATGTGTGTGTGTGGGCGCGTCAGTTTCGACAACTGCGTCTGATCATCCCTCTAGTAGTGCTCTTTGTGTCAGGTGCGTCAGGCGCTTTCCTAGGGGGGTCCCAGGGGGGCAGGTATGGCCCCCCTAGTTATGCGTAGCATTCGGGGAAGCGCCACAAAATTTATTGTTGGGTGGTTTTTGCTATTTTTAGCGGATTTTGCTATTTTTAGCGATTTACTAAATTAATCCCGGATTAAGGGATTAGGGCTTTGGTATCTACGGAATACCTAAAAAAAATTTATATATTGTATGGTGAATGGTGAAATTCGATAATGAATATAAGAAAGGTTTTCTCGGTTGAGGGTTTCCGGTATAAAATCTCTATGTACTTTGTGTATGAGCCATTGATTAAATTCTATTTTTCTTAAGAATCTATATGCATTGCTTTACTTCATGGGTTTAAAACTTACACAACCCCCTAGTTTAAGGATCCAACCTGAAGGAATCTCCAACTCTCTGATTCTCTGAATCCAACCAGAATGAGGTTACAACCCCCTTTCCTTTCCTCGTCCTCCCGCCCTGAAATATAAGTGTATACCAAATTGTCACTACCACAAATGCTACCAATGTCAACCTACCACATCAACCTGTGACTACCATTGTCGCATTAACCTGTCACTGTCACTTTCATGTCAACCTGTGACTACCATTATCACATCAACCTATAACAACCACTGTCACATTAACATGTCACTATCATTGTCACCTTCACTATCACTATCACTGTCATTGTCATTTATATACCATCATCAAGCAGATCCATTCACATGGATACAAAAACCATCACCAAATCATGTACATCAACTATGTACATCACCCTGTACCATACCATGTACATCAACATGTACCAACCATGCATCAACCATGCATATCAATGACATATCAAACATGTACCATCTCATGCATCAACCATATCACTCATGATATGTCTCAATCATACCATACACCACATACCATATGGTATCATCAATGAAGTTTCAGCAAAATAACCAAGATACCAATATAGCCAAGATTTACAACTAATAAATGTACCATAACATCACCAATGTGTACCTCAACATGTACCAAGAACATGTCTCACGCCATGCACCAAAAATGTGCATCAACCATATACCAATGCCTCAACAATATACCAAAGCATTATCATAACATCATCAACATGTAACCAAGATGTATCTCAAACCATGTGCCAACATCCATAAACCATGTATCAAGACATACCATCAAACAATATGCCAAGTATCCAAGATTTACCTCTAACAATGTATCATACCATCACCAAGGTGTATCATGCACAATCACTACCAAGACATGCCTCAAGCATGTACCATAACATTATAAGAATAAGCATCAAAATTAACACATAAGCATACCTTTGATCCTGTCGCTGACCTGATACACAATATTACATACCTGTAGCTCTTCCTACACTTTAGAAACAAGAGAATATCATCTTCATCAAATTTTACCTCTATCTCACGAGACTAGTTTTGGATTACTCACAAACCCTAACTTTCAACAAACATAACTCTGTAGTGTTAAAATAATGTAACTGCGAAGAGTATTCTTATTATTGTTGTTATTTTATTCATTGGATTAATCCCCATTGTGGATTAATCATGTCGGTAATTGTATTAGGACCAAATCCCCTTTTGTGGATTGGTCATCGGACAATTGTAATAGTCAGAATAAGAAGTCGGCCCCAGCAGTTATTATTGAGACCCAGAATTAAATTAAAGGTGGGTTTACCCACCCAGAGTGAGTTGTCGGCCCTGCCAGTGAAACCCTTTCACATGTGCCAGTCTTGTATATATAGGGAGGCTAGCGCCTCACTTTATCACACAACTCACTTGCTCATTCTCTTATGAGGCAAGCTACAATTACGAGTTGGAGAGAGGAGAAGAAGAGTGGCGCATCTTTTGGGGAGGACTATCTGTATTGGTTTGAGTTATCTCTTGAAAATTGTATTGGCAATTTATGATAAGGAAGTTTTTGCTGGGTTTTCTTCCCCTAGAGGGTTTCTCAGGATAAATGTTGTGTCTCTTGTGAATGTGTATTTCTCAGTGATCTTGTTCTTATGTTGCTCTTATCTATTGAAATGCAAAGAACTATAATAATGGCATAAACATTAACATGTAGTTGTAATGAATAAAGGTCTGAAATATTAACCATATATACTCTAAGATATTTCTTCCATATCCTCAACATTTCAAGGTCTGAAACTTCTCAGAACTGAATTTATAGTGAAAATGAAAAACCTTCCTGAATTTTAGCCTATTCTGGAGAGAGAACTTGTACAACATGATCCACACTCAATATTTGATATTTGATTCTGAAACGCGCATAGAAGATACAAAATATTGTTTTCTTTCCACGAAAATTGGTCTCAGAGAAGTAGGATACTCTATGAAGAATTTATTACTATTTTACCTGGAACACATGTTTTATACTAGTTTCGGGACTAGCCAAAAACCCTATCTTCGATAGAGTGTATCTCAAAAAATGCAACGACCCAGAAGCTTACATTTTTACCACAGATACCTTGATATGTCTTCTCAATAGCCTCCAATTTTCTCTATCTTATTCATTCTAGAAAAAACATTATAGCAAAAATGGTAAGATGGCCTTTAAATAACATACCTTAGAACACATCATCACAAGAGTTCATCCTCCCTTGGAATTTTTCCCTTCTTCACTTCATATTCCCTCTTAAATTCACCTCATATCTCCTTGGTTACCTCATATAAGAATCACTTACTCACATAGAATATATTCAATATAATGTGTGTGTGAATGTACTTATGAGTGTCTTCTTGAGCTTTATATATAATTTTTCTAAGTAACCTATTTCCTTAACTTTAGGGCTTCTTGAAATTTCTTGTTACTACCACTTTACCCTTTCATTAATGAATTGCAACCAATTAGGGGCTTCTTAACCCATCTTTGGGGCTTCCAACTTCATGAACTTATAACTCCTCAACCGTGAGGAACTACGTGATGTTCCACCTACCATTGGAAACGACATGACAAGGATTGTCCATCTATTAGTGTGTTACCTGAATTTACATTGTCCTTCATGTCCTTATTCCTCAAAAAAAATTGGGCTTCATGACCACACCTATGGTTTTCTTGTAGACTTCTTCAAAGTGTTTTTCCTTGAGAGCCATACTTAGAGATACACCATAAGGGTACCACTTTGGAGACTTCTCCAAATACACCCATCACACCTGTTGACATCAACCACTCTTAGTGGCATCAATGAAAACTAACTTACCATCAATATCGATCACAACTCTCGGGTATCTCGAACGCTCCAAGGGTTGACATCAATGACAACCGAATTTCCAAACCAAGTGTCCAACAATATCCCCCTTTGGAATTGATGGCAACACCAACATTGATGGCAAAAATCATACTCCAATACTCATGGTCCCCCTGTGACCATCGATGGAAAAGGGTATCTCTCATTGGGGTTTCTCCCCCTATCTTCATTCTTTTTTTCTTTCTTTTCACATGTTTCTCTTCTCATTTTTCTTTCCAAGTTTCTCTTCTCTTTGATATCAATAACAAAGAGTGAATCCCCCTAAAAGTATACATTTTTTGAACAATCCTTCTCTGACTTCATGTGCTTGACTCTTTTTCTTCTGATATTTCTCTTTCTCTCCCTTTGACACCATGGAAAAAAAGATAATTTCCCCTGTTGGTATGTATTCCCCTATCTGCATGCTGAAAATATTTATTTCCTGATCTCTTTCTCTGATGATTTCTCTCCCCTTGAATTCTCTGCAAGATGAGGAACAATATGGGACTTCCTGCATACTCTTCTTATGCTTCGTTTCCATTAGTGATTCCTATTGTAATTCTATGACATTTATAAAAAGAATTCAAAATTTCTTGACTTCAAATATTCATGGCCTATCATGTTCACTGTATTGTTCAACAATGTCCCTCTGATGATATAGCTTCTGCTGAAATTTTTGCTTTCTTTGTTCTACTATGCCTTCAATACTTGTCTTATTGTGACCAAATGATTCCACTTGTCCACTGATTCAACTGATTCCAATTGTAAATATGCCCTATCATATATATGTCTAGACCTTCCGATGATCTCATAAATCCACTTCTATCCATATGTCATAAATTTTCTATAACTCTGCTACTAAATTGTCCACAATGTTGACCCATTTGTCATTGTACTATTATGAAGGATTCTTTGTTGTAACATATTCATGTTTCTCATACTGAATCAAATATGTCCATTGATCTGCAATACATCCTCGAAACTGTAATGAATATATCCCTGCCTGGAAATTTTGTCAATTATATTCCTCTAATATCTGCATGGAAACATTGCTTCTCCGTCGATCAATATGTCATTTTGTACTTCTTCTATCTGATTGTTGTGAATCTGTCTCTACAAACACTTCAAATTGAACGAAGGATGGTTCTTTGATCTGTAGTAGCTACTGCATAGACTCCCCCCTGTTCAATATTGATATTTACTAGGAGTATCCAAGCCGGATGGCTCAGAACAATGGAGGAATCCACCCTAATGTGGATTAATCTTCCTCTTCGTATGTAGACTCATCATCTCTCTGAACTTTGACATCTTCCTTTTTTCCTATGGATTCATTATGATCTTGCACTACAATTCCTAAGAGTACAATATCTTTGGCATGCTCTTTATTCACATGCTCTTCTTTTATTTCTCGTATTACTGCAAATCTTGGATCTCTGGGACTTGTTCCTTATTTACATGCTCTTCTTGTCTTTCTTTTCTTCTCCAAACCTTTGTGTATATAACATCGATGTTTTCTTTCATGGTGGGCTCTATCATGCTTCTACAATTCTGAGCTATGTGACCATAATTGTGGAATTTGTAACATTCAATGTTATGTGAGGCCACATAAGCATTTCTTGATTGAACATTTCTTCCATAAACTTTGCAATCTACAGCTTTATGTCCAAAGTTAGTACAAGTAAAACAATGACCATAAAAGAAATTTTCATACCTGAGAGTGAATGATATTCTCTGTGGTGTAGTTCTTTTGAATTCCTTCGTTTGTTGATCATGATCTTCTCTTTTGTTGATTCCTTCATCATGATTGAATCTTCTTTGTTGCTTGAATGTGGAAGGTCTTGTTGAAGATGCATCTCTATTATACTCATTCTTCTTTGATTCTTGTTGACCATGATTCCTTCCTTTGAGTACTTCTGCGTAACTCTTTCTCTTTTCTTCATTCTTCCTTTCTAGCAACCTGGAGTGCTTCTCTTCAACTTTCTTTACTGATGATGTGGCTGTTTCTCTCTCTTCAATTCTCTTGATGATCTTGACGATTTTAATTCTCAATGTGACAAATTCTTCTTCAATCTTCTCAACCTCTTCTTCTTTCTTCAACATGTGAATCTTCATGACTTCTTTTGTTATTTTTTCTTCTTCAAGTTGAATCTTCAAGTCTTATTTCTTGTTGAATTAATTCTTCTTCAAGATGGTTTAAATCCTCAGATCTTTCCTTGAGATGATCTATCAAAATTTTCTCTCTCTTCTCTGCTTCCTTTCTTTGTGCTACAATTTCGACTTCCAAACATTGCTTCTCTTCCATCTGAATTTTGTATGTTTCTTCAATCCTTCTAGTTTTTTCCACTTGGACTTTCATAGAACTTTGAGCACCTTCTTTTAGCTTGATCAATTCTTTCTTGAGTGACTTGTTTTCTTATCTTTCTTTCTTTAGTTCATCTAATGCACTAATTAGTTCTATATCAATATCTATTATGCCTTCTTCACAATCTTCTTCTTCTGAATTTGTTTGACATAAAGAGCATCTTTCTTATTTCTCGGCTTTAACATATTCTTTGTCCTGATCAATATGATTTGGCCCTATGATAGGATGAGATTTATTTGAATAGATGTTTTGTATCTTTTCCCAAAGTTCTTTAGTTGATGAACACTTTCCCACTTTCTCTTTTAATGAATCAGGTAATCCATTCAAGATGAAATCCAATGTTATTTTGTTATTTATTTTCAATTCCTTCTTGGATGCAGTCTTCGATTTCTTTGTAGCGGTGTATCCTGTAACAAATGATTTCCAAACATCATACCAATGTGTCTGTAAAAACATCTTCATCATGATACTCCACATTTCATATCTCTAGCCATTCTAACCATCAAACTATGGTACTTCAATCTCAGTATACTCCATGATCTGCCTTCCATTGGTTAAATTGTTTCATGAAGGAACTCGCTATGATACCAATTGTTGGAATATTGAGAGGGGGGGGTGAATCAGTATGAGCACTTTTACCACTTTTAACCACAATATATAAACTTCAACTTTATCAGTAGTATGTCATCAATGTATAATATATGATTGCATTCAATATATCATGAGCATATAAACTTAAGCAGCATCACATCAAATACATAGTACACCAGAATTTACGTGGAAACCCAAATGGGATAAAACCATGGAATGATTTCTTATATATTGTCAAGAATACATTCATTGGAAGCACCAACTTCCCAATTCTCCAGATATAACTAGAAGGAGGCTCAAACCCCCTATTTATAGGTTCCAACCTGAAGGAAGCTACAACTCCTTGATTTACCAGCCACAACTGGAAGGAGGCTCCAACCCCCTAGTTTACAAGATCCAACTTGAAGGAAGCCCTAACTCCCTGATTCTTCGGCTCCAACCGAAAGAAGGATACAACCTCATTTCTTTGCCCCATCCTACCACCCTGAAATATAAGTGTAGACCAAATTGTCACTACCACAAACATTGTCACTATCAACCTATCACAACAACCTATGACTATCACTGTCACATAAACATGTCACTGTCATTGTCACATCAATATATAACTACCACTATCACATCAACCTGTAACAACCATTGTCACTATCACTTTCACTGTCACTGTTACTATCACTTTCATTGTCACTAATATACCATCATCAACTAGATCCACTCACATGGATACAAAAACCATCACCAAACCATGTACATCAACCATGTACATCACCCTGTACAATACCATGTACATCAACCTATACCAACCATGCATTTCAACATGTACCATACCATGTACATCAACTTGTACCATACCATGCATATCAATTATGTATCAAACATGTTCCATCTCATGTATCAACCATATCACTCATGATATGTCTCAATCATGCCATACACAATGTACCATACGATATCATCAATGAAGTTTCACCAAAATAACCAAGATACCAATATAGCCAATATGTAATACTAATAAATGTACCATAATATCACCAATGTGTACCTCAACATGTACCAATAACATACCTCGCACCATGCACCAAAGATGTGCTTCAACCATATACCAATGCCTCAACAAGATACCAAAGGTTGTTGTGTATGTGTTATATTCTTTGCACGAGTAGTAGTGTTTGTGCATTGTGTCAGGCGTGCAGAGGGGAGAAGCCTCCCATGTGGGGGTTTGGGGGCAGCGCCCCCAAAAAAAAAATTATGCCTTGGGAAACATGTCACATATTTAGGTGGTTTTTCGACACATGGTTTTTTGCCGATGGTTTTCTATTTCCGGTCAAAGAATTAGGGTTGTTGACTAATCCAGGTCATTGGGTTAGGGTTTTGGATGTCGTTGGCTCCTATATGTATATTGTATTGTAAACAATGTATTATGATGAATGAAAAATATAGAATATGTTGGTTTTCCCGGTTTGGGTTTCCAGGGGAAAAATATTTGTGTAATGTTTGTATTTGCCATTATATATTTTATGTTCTTTTACTGAAAATATGTTTGCAGTAAATATTGTGCAAGGTTAATATCTACAAAGGTATGATCATAACGTCATCAACATGTAACCAAGATGTATCTCAAACCATGTGCCTCAGGCATGTGCCCACGTCCATAAACCATGTACAAAGAGATACCATCAAGCCATATGTCAAGTATCCAAGATTTGTCTCTAACAATGTTTCATACCATCGCCAAGGTGTATCTTGCACAATCACTACCATGACATGTTTCAAGCATGTACCATAACAACATAAGCATAAGCATCAAAACTAACACATAAGCATACATGTGATCATTTAGCTGACCTAATGCACAATATCACAGACCTATAGCTCTTCCTCAACATTAGCAACAAGAGAATAGCATCTTCATCAAACTTTACCTCAGTCTCACGGGACTAGTTTTGGATTAGTCACAAACCCTAACCTTCAAAAAGCATAAATTTGTACTTGTAATGAATAAAGGTATGACATTTTAACCATATATACTCTGATATTTTTCTTCCATCTCCTCAAAATTGTAGGATCTGAAACTTCTCAGAACAAAAGTTATAGCGAAAATGGAAAACCTTCCTTAATTTTAGCCTATTCTGGAGAGAGAACTTATACAGCATGCCCCATGCTCAATATTTGATATCTGATTCTGAAACTAGAACACATGATACTAAAGACTGTTATTTTTCCACTGCAATTGGTCTCACAGAATTGGGATCCTCTATGAAGAAGTTATGATTGTTTTACCTGGAACACATGTTTGAAACTAGTTTCAGGGCTAGCCAAAAACCCTATCTTCCACAGAGTGCATCTCCAAAACTACAACGACCCAGAAGCTGAAATGTTTACCACAGGTACCTTGATATGTCTTCTCAACAACCTCCAATTTTTTCTATCTGATTCATTCTAGAAAATTTTTTACCGAAAATGTCAAGATGACCTTTAAATAACATACCTTATAACACATCATCACAATACTTCATCCTCCCTTGGAATTTCGCCCTTCTTCACTTCATCTTCCCTCTGAAATTAGCCTCATATATCCTTGGTTACCTCATAAAAGAATCACTTACTCACATAAAAGATATTCAATAGAATGTGTGTGTGAATGTACTTATAAGTGACTTTTTGAGGTGTAAATATACTTTTTCTAAGTAACCTCTTTTCTTAACTTTAGGGCTTCTTGAACTTTCTTGTTACAACCACTTTACACTTTCATTAATGAATTGCAACCAATTAAGGGATTCTTAACCTATCTTGTAACCAATATAGGGGCTTCTTCACCCATATTTGAGGCTTCCAAATTCGTGACCTCATAACTCCTCAACCATGAGATACTACATGACGTTCCACCTACTATTGGAAACAACATGACAAGGACTATCCATCTATGAGTGTGTTATTTTCATTTACATTGTCCTTCATGTCCTTATTCCTTAAATAAATTTGGGCTTCATGACCACACCTATGGGTTTCTTGTAGACTTCTTCAAAGCATCTTCACGTGAGGGCCATGCTTAGATATACGCCAAAAGGGGACCACTTTGGAGACTTATCCAAATACATCGATCACACATGTTGACATCAACCACTCTTATTTACATCAATGAAAACTAACTTACCATCAATATCGATCACAACTCTAGGGTATCTCGAACGCTCCAATGGTTGACATCAATGACAACCAACTATGCAAACCAACTTTCCAACAATTTTTTTTTATATTATTCTTGGATAGGCGAGCTTTCCTATGCTTGTGAAAGAAGCTAGAGTTTTTGAACCCTTGCCTTTAGCCATAGGCTACACAACTTGAGTCATCGTTATTCCTCCTCATCTCTTATTGCCTTCTCCAATTTCTATTGTGTCTCTACCTCTTGTTGTTGAAACTATGTAGATATATCTTCCTCCTCCATCGTTTCTTGCAATTCTGCTAGTGTCACTCTTATCCTCTCTTTTTCTACTGTTGGGGAGACAAAAACAAATTGCTCAATATTTTAGATCAAGTTTGGAATGTCTAACTTTTTTCTCCCAAATATAGACCAGGGTTCCCAAAATCCAAGTTTTCCATACTTTTGTAACTCACTCAACTGCTTCTATATTATTTTCCCAAAGAGGATTGTACCTAAAGGGGAGGGGACCATAATCAAGGTAGTTGTGGAAATGGAGGGATATGGGTCTATGGTCGGATGTAATGGACGGAATAATTTTGGACTTGAAGGAATAAGCCTGAAGTAGAAGGTTACTATGAACTATAAAATGGTCCAACCTTGAAACAATGTGACCAGGGCCTACTTGCCTATTGGTTCAGGTAAAATTCCCCTTGTCCGAATTAATGTCCACTAAGTCCTAATCTTTTATCAGATCCTCAAAGTTCTCTCTAGAGAGGTCCTGATCAACTATACAACCCCCATATTCTCAACATTGTGAAGGACGGTATTGAAATTTCCCTCTAGTATACAATCATGGACAAACTAAGAATTGGAGAGGTTAGAAAGAGATCGTCAACAATGCTCTTTTTCCACATAATTAACTGGCATATAAATGTTGCAAATATTGAAATATTTTCCAGTTTGAATGATTTTAAATCTCATCAAAATCCAGTTTACAGTTTGAAAGGAGAATTCAAGACTTACCACTTGAGTATTCCATAAAGAGAACAAACCCCAGGAAGCACCCCTAGAATCCTCCACAATTCCTTCATACATTCTCCATTGTTGTTTACTCATTTGGATTGCATCTTCTGACTTCATTTTGGTCTCTTTGACAAGGAGAACCATAGGATTTTCCATCTTGACTAAATCCTTAGCCGCAACAACTTTTTGGGTGCTACATAGGCCCCTGCAATTCCAAGAGACTATCTTCATTATTTGTTGGATGGTTTTGAACCACCTCCCTTAGATGGTGGGTTATTTCCAATGACTTTGGCAGGTTTTTGGCTTGGACCCATCATTCTTTCAATCATCCTCTGAGAGCCCATCATAATGTCCTTATTCACTTGTTCCTCCCTCACAATGCAAGTAGGTTTCCTTCCATATCACCTCGACACAGTTTCCTCTGACCCCTCATCTATCGATTCCTCCCTCTTTGATTCAAAGGATTCTGATACTTTAACCTTATTTTGAATGAACACCAGTTATGCATCCTTGAAATTTTCTACTTCTTCCATGCCCATAGTGGGAATATCTTCCAGTTCTTCGTCGGGATTCTTCTTGTATGCCCTTGCAACTCTTCATTTGGGATATTTTCCCTCTCTTGCATCAACTTATTTGAACTCTTTTTTACTTTATGTGGATCAGCGAAACTTTGGAATGAAGGTATCTCTTTCCCACTAGGGTTTCTCGTAGGATCCTAGAAGTTTCAATCAGCCACATCACCCTCTGGTTATGAAAGTATCACAAAGCAATTATTGAACTTCATGACTCCTCCTGAAGCAAAATGCAGAGGCTTCAAAGAGGAACCCATGGGCCCTCTTGTAGCTTTGACAAGAGAGGAGACTGGATCTTTTCCGTACATAGCTTGGCCTCTCGCTCCCAAATTGACATTCAAACTTGGTTTATGACCAACTACTCTCCATTGATATCCCTTTTCACTATCATGGGGTTGTTGAGTCTCTACCTTCTTGCAATTATTTTCAAATTGCCCATATTCATGGAAGATATTGCACTTGAAAGGGAGATACTTGGATTCTAATTGTTGAATGTGCTTCCAATTGTCCAGGGAGATCAGGACCGCTTCTGGAATCCCTTTTTCCTGATCAAACTCAACACAAATTCATGCAGAAGAGAATAGGTTTTCCTTCATCTTAACCCTATATAGATGTCTCCCTAATGTGTTTCCAATGCATCTAAGGGATTTATCACTCCAATAGTGCAGAGAGAGGTGAGGTAGCCTCACCCATATAGGAACAAATGAGGGAATGTCATTCTCTAGATTAAAATATAGAGACCACCTATTCAAATACATACCCCTAGCTCCAAGAAAGTACGACCCACTATGAAATATCAGATCATGATCATATTTATATTAGAAGAGAAAATCATAAAATCCATTGCCACAAAAAAATAATTCAACTACCCTTTCACATGGTTTTTCCACTTTTTTGTACCCAAGAAGCCACAATCCTCGGGGATGGGTAGATACTAGTAAATTGTCCAATCATTCCTTTGTCTAAAAGGGCCAATGCCTTACACTTGGTTGAGGTCAAGGGGAGCATAACCTGCGATATTTATTCAAGCCTCTTGATGAAGTTGGTAGTTTAATCCTTCGAAGACCTGGCATACGTCGTAACCATTGTGTGAAAGGCTAGAGCCTCTTAATCTAGGGGAGGACATGGCTCCCCTCTGGGGGAGCCTCCATTATCCTTCATAGAAACTATGCTAGATTAGGGTTTCGATCCCAGACACTCAGCTCTCTTTATACAACTTCATCTAAATTAGTAACCATTGTTTTAATTTAATATGTTTTGTATATTTAATTTTGTGTATGTTTGTTTATAAAAATAAATAAATAAAATTAGTTTGTATTTTAATAAACTGAGCTTGTGAATTTATTCAATTTTTTTAATTGGTATTTTTTCGGGTTTTTTTTTCTTTAACGAGGGTGATGGAGGAATAAGTTTCTTTATTTTTATTTTTTTTTAAATTAAATTATTTTTTCTTTTAATTTATTATTAAGAACTATTTTTTCCTTTGGTTTTGAGTGTTTTTCCCCAAACAGGGCTTGGTTGAAAAGATATTATAATTTGTATCCAAATAAATCAAAAGGGTGAGGTTAGTAGAACCTATTTTCAATTCAAGGGTTGATTTTAAGGTTTTGGTTGCAATAATGCTAGTTGTCAAGTCCACAATTTCAAATAAGTTGTAATTTTAACTCTGGAAAAAAGCAGGGGGGGGCTACTCATTTCACCACTTTTTGATTCAGGGGTTGATTTTAAGTTGTTGGCCACAATGGTATCAGTTGTCAAAGACAAGGTTACAAACAAGTTGTAATTTTAACCCTAAGAAAAAAAGAGTGATTCTGGGAGCACCACTTTTTGAAAAGGGGTAATAATAGCCACTAAATGTGACCTTTAAAAAAACAAAAACTTTGGATGGTTCTCGTCAAGTAGATAACATTGTAGGGTGTTATCATGTGAGTTACTTCTCCACAATAATTAGTACATCCCTCAAAATCATGTAATGAATTTAACGAGAATATCGTTGATTGCAACTTAGACAAAAACATGTTAGGTCACCTTTGTTGAGATTAGGTAAATCCAATCTTGTACACGGTCATCTATAGTGGCCATAAAAATACCCGAGTCAAAGTTCATTGATTGTGAAAGGGACAATTTATTTTTCAGGTCGTGGTAGGTCGATGAATGTTTATTTAGCTAAAAAAATTATCAAATGCAAAATGAAAGAATAATCTACATCTTCTCATTAGGAACTTGAAAGATGTGGTATTGTGTAATTATTTTGTCAAACTATTTGAAATGAATCAAATCATAATCATGCTACCTTTTGTGTGATAACCACTGCAATTACCATGACTAACACTACTACTATCATCTAACAAGATGATGCTCCACTCATTATCATGCATATTGTTGTTATCTATGAATAATTCACCATAGATAGAATATGGAAGTTCTAGTTAATGTGAGCAGGGTTTGTTCTATTGGGAAGAGGCCAACATTTGTTGGTACATCAAACATGCTGCCGATGAGGATCAAATTTCTCACAAGTTTTGAT
The DNA here is from genome assembly GCA_010110895.2 of Picea sitchensis. Taxonomy (NCBI): domain Eukaryota; kingdom Viridiplantae; phylum Streptophyta; class Pinopsida; order Pinales; family Pinaceae; genus Picea; species Picea sitchensis. The sequence goes on from SNQJ01S0016504.1 coordinate 85,678, forward strand.
TTTCAAAGATGTGTTAGCGAGCATAGACTGGATTGGTTTACTGCTCGCTCTGCAGAAACTTCAGTGCTCGGAGGCCTAGAGATTTGAAGCAGAACCTGGGATTCTTGATCCTATGGGTGATGGGACAACCAAATATCTAGAAAATAGAGCGGTGAATCTTTCTAACATGTTTCATCTTAAGCATGTATGTAGCCACAGTTTGATGACTTACCAAAAAATATGACATTGTTATCCCAATCACTACATTTTTTTTGGAGTCCACACTCACTTGGAGAGAGGAGAATGGAATATTGTTGCTAGCACAAAGATTAAGCCTCAAATTATGATTTGTGTCCCTTATGGAATCCTCATTACTTTCAATAAGAGTATATTTCTAGAAGAATGCCAAATGATTGATGAAACACTTGCACTCTAAGAGTTTGGCCAAAGTATTAACAAAGCTCGACATCTGTTTGACAAAATATATACATACAATCAATGTCAATATATTGTTGATACCTAACATGTGTTTGGCGAAATCTATGTAAGTAAAGTGTTTGAAAAAATTTCTACTAGCAAGGTGTTTGGTATTTTTGAATAAAGGAAGGGAAAATTTCATATTATGGTTAGGTCCCTCTTTGGAAAAACCATCTCCTTGTGGGTTCACTGTGAAAATTATGTTTGATATAAAGTAAGTATTGGAGTGCATGGAAGGATTCCTGCAAATAAACAATGTTTAGTATATGGGGGTAAACAACTTGATGGTCAAACTATATTGTCTGAATATAATATAGGCAAAGATTCCATTCTCAATTTGGTGTTGTGATTCCATAGAGGAGTTATAGGTCCATGGATGCTTTCAACTTCCAAACATGTGTCATTTAAGGATGGTAAAAAAAAACTCTATCAATTCAAATTCTTCAAATCCTTATCATGATTCATAGTGCTTATATAGTGGAGCATGTTAAAGAGTTGTCAATGGTAAAGATCAAACCACCAGAGGTAACACATCTATATTCACTCTATGAGAAATATTCAATTACTTGCAAAATTAATAGGTATTGACCTGCTACATCAACATTATTTCATTGGATTCACTCAAATTGGACAAAGAAATGTGAGATCTCTCTGTGATCCCAAGGATTGTTTAATGTTCAATGTCATGATCACACTAATTGTCAGTGAGTGCTTGCAGTTTTTTTTTTCTTTTTGGGGTAGTGCAGGATTTTTAATAGCTCCTTGGTTCCCTAAATTTGATCTTAACAATATCTCGGTTACTAGAATGCCAATTGGGTTCATCTTCCCAATTTTCCATTAAATTTTTGGTATTTATCAATCTTTGAGGATATTGGAAATGCTTTGGGCACTTGCATAAAATCAAAGCTTGAGAGAGTTGTAGCAGGTTTATGCACATATGCATGCATGTATGTTGAGATAGACCTTATTAAGGGTCTTCAATCAAAATGATTCTCACATGGAAGAATTTTGAATACACACAGAGCTTGGAATATGAGAACACAACATTCATGTGCAGGATATGTCATCTCTAGGAAATTTACAAGCTACTTTCCCCCATGCTCTAGCTCATCCTCCTAGGAAAAAAGGAACCAAATCAAAACAAAGATATGGAATTTTCCGGAGAAATTGTGTTTGTAACTGACCTAAATGAACATGAGGTAAATCGGGACTCACAAGTTATAATTAGGGAATCAACTCTTTTCTCAAGGTATAAAGTAGAAAAAATGGATACATGACTTTCCTCCTCGTAGGAGGTCATGGTATTTGATGCTCCTCTAGTTGGAACAAAAACACATCATGAAACCAATACCTCCAATTCACATAATGATCTAGGTGGATATCGGTGGCCACCCACCTTTTCCAACTGGCTCAAAGCAGTTTTCTGGCAATTTTGGTAATTCAATATTTTTGGCAGTTTTTCGGGTCCTGAACTTCCGGAGATGTTTTGAGACCCTAAACGATGTTTTTTGGGAAAACAGGGAGAAACATGGAACTAAAGTGTTGCTCTCGCAAAAGTTGTAGTCCTAGGATAGATATTTCTAACGGTGTATCGAGCGCCCCAAACGAAGATCGTATGCAAAATTTACACCCCCGGGAAGTTGACGTATCAACTACCTCCATCATGGCCCGCAAACCTTTTAGCTTTGCATCTTCCAGGGTTAGGGTTTTGGATTTTACTTATGTTAAAAATGCCCTTAGAGCCTCATTGTAATAATTATCTTCTTGCGAATGCGAGTAGTCATCACATCTCTTCTCAGAGATAAGCTTCCACCATTCTAGCGAGTCTTTCACTCTGTACTTTTAAAGTCTCTGTACATTTATTTCATTAATAGAAATCGTGTATTATTGTATATCTGTGACTCTTGTTTATTTCCGCTATATCTCTGTCATATTGTTGTCTCTCTTGCAATATCTCTAAATATTTCTGTGTTATATCTCCGCTCTCATTTTGTGCCAAAAATAATCTGGATCAGTGGTATTAGAGCAGGTTGTTCTTGATCGTTTTTTTCAGTGCATGTCCCCGACGAGGTCCAAGTATATCAAGTTGGGTCTCGATCTTGTCTCTCTTGAAGACAATCGCTCTCGCACACCCAAGAAACCCTCAATGGTGGAAGAAAAGAAAAATGATGGAGCAAATGATCCTATCAATATGTTGCTTGAGCAAACTCTCACGCGACAGAGGGATGAAATGATGGAGAATTTTTCCCACATCCTTCAACACATGTCGATCGCAACAAGTGCATCTTCATCAAACAACCACTTTGGAAGCACCTTGCCTTTCAAGGTACAAGTTAATTTTGATATTCCTGTATTTGAAGGACAGATAGATGCAGAAGCGCTAGACAAATGGTTAAATCTGCTAAAAGGTTATTTCTCTGTTCACAATTTTTCCAACAGAGAAAATATCACATTTGCACTCCTTAAAGCTCTCCCCCATGTCAAACATTGGTGGGAAAGTTACTGGGAGAAAAGTTCCACAGAGGAGTCTGGAATATATGGGGCCGAGCCCACTTGGGATATTTTTGTGGATGCGGTAAAGGAACAGTATTACCATGTTGGCAACTATGAGGACCAATACATGAGATGGACCACACTGCGGCAAGAGAGGGGCCAAGAAGTTCTGGAGTTCACCAATACCTTCCATACCTTGTGCACCAAGCTGGGTATCAAAGACTCCGAACGACATTTGGTTCTGAAATATCGTGGGGCTCTACACAGATACTTCCAAACTGAAATGGATTTTCTGGATATCTCATCACTCGGTGTTGCTTATTGATATTTTGTTAAAATCGAGCAGAAATTTAAGCACCAAAACAAATGGGAGTTCGGGTCTGTAAATCCGCAAAAACCAAAGTATGAGAAAGACGGCCCTAAAAAATAGTCTCCCGAAAACTAGTCCAATCCATAGGAAAAGAAGGGTCACGGAAAGACGAAGAAGGACACTGGAAAATGGTGTGATTTCCACAAAAGCCCCTGGCACCACACCGATGAATGTCACTCAAAACAGTCATTGGTGGCCAAGATCAAAGACAATGAGCCGAACCTTGATTTAGAATCTGATTCTGAAAATATTGGTAAAAGACAGATCATCGACGTAGACCCCACTGCTATTGTCGCGACCACAACAATTCAACCAGAAGAACCAATAGATCCTGAAGAGGGGGAGTGTCTTTTTCATTCACAGATGTGGGTGAAGGGGACCCCGCTGCATTTTATTGTTGATAACGGAAGCCAGAAGAACCTCATCTCAGCAGAGGTCATCAAACAGTTGGGATTGTCGACAACACCACACCCACAGCCATACAACATTGGGTGGCTTCGCCAAGGGAGAGATCTCCATGTCAGCCAACAGTGTCAATTATCATATGGCATCCATCCCTTCAAGGATGAGGTATTATGTGATGTTTCCCCACTGGATGTCTGTGATGTTCTCTTGGGCCAACCATATATGTGGAAGCGCCATGATATTTATGAGTCTCGACCCCGTAGTGTCGTTGTTACTTTGGAGGGTCATTTCTACAGAATACCAGAGGTAATTCCGACTATTGTCCCACCTAAAAAGTGTTGCAAGGTAGTATCTCATACTAAAAAATTCAGCTTCTTCACAATCTGTTCAAAAGGTGAACAGAAGGATACTGCAACCACTACAGCCTTGGCCCAAACACCTTCTATCCAACAGAAGCAGGTTGACAAGATTGCAACAAAGTGTAAAGATTCATTCTTCACACAAGCATCTCATGTAGCCAAACTAGTTAAAAAGGTCCAACCCTTCCAGCCACATGTTCGTGACAACCTTCAACAAGCTAAGCAATGCAACTTCCCCAACAAGGCAAGCAACTCATCAAGATGCAGATTCAGGGAACGCTTTTCCCTCTCCCCCGGACACTCAACGCAATGGAGACCATCGCTTCCTAAGGAGGGAGGATTGATCTAGGTGGATATCAGTGGCCACCCACCTTTTCCAACTAGCTCAAAATAGTTTTCTGGCAATTTTGGTAATTTAATAGTTTTGGCAGTTTTTCGGGCCCTGAACTTCCAGAGTTGTTTTGAGGCCCTAAATGACCTTTTTTGGGAAAACGGGGAGAAACATGGAATGAAGTTCATGTTTCTCTCACAAAATTTGTAGTCCTCGGATAGATCTTTCTAACGGTGTATCGAGCGCCCAAAATGAATATCGTATGCAAAAGTTACGCCCCCGGGAAGTTGATGTATCAACTACCTCCATCGGGGCCCGCAAACCTTTTAGCTTTTCATCTTCCGGGGTTAGGGTTTTGGATTTTCGTTATGTTAAAAAGGCCCTTAGAGCCTTATTGTAATAATCATCTTCTTGCAAATGTGAGTAGCCATCACATCTCTTCTCACAGATAAGTTGCCACCATTCTAGCGAGTCTTTCACTATGTACTTTTACAATCTCTATACATTTATTTCATTCATAGAAATCATGTATTAATGTATATATGTGACTCTTGTTTATTTCCACTATATCTCTGTCATATTGTTGTCTCTCTTGCAATATCTCTAAATATTTATGTGTTATATCTCCGCTCTCATTTCGTGCCGAAAATAATCTGGATCATATAAAGCATTGGTTCATTCTAAGAATTTTGATCCCCGCCTTCTAACTACACCTAAAAAAATATGATTTTCATTTTATAATAAAATTGAATTACCATTTTATTTTGGAAAAAAATATATAAACTCCTTTAAAGAAAATTCTTCATTTCTTTATAGATTATTTAGAAACTATCAAAATATACACCTTTTTGTTTTCTTGGAAAGCTAGGCAACTAGCGAAATTCACTTCGATATTCCTCTTCTCCACTTGAAGGGTATGCTAAAGTATTGTATTTAGTGAAGCCAGTGGTTACAATAGATTGATAAAGATGGCAATTTGAGATCATCGGTTCTTATACTTATTTGGGGGTATTGTTTACAAGACCTCGCTTTAGTATGTGGCATACACTTGAACCCCGAGTCATGAGAAAGGGCTATGGGTCCTTGGCCCTTCTTGAGAGGTAGTGTTTTTGGAACCATTCTCAGGACATATCGTCCAAGACGTCACTCATGGACACTCTTGTCCGACCCACGGTTATCTATGGTTTTGAGGTTTGGGGACCTGGTTTTCTAGATTCTAATTGGTCTTCAGTAGAGAGAGTACAGATCATTCTCCTTTGTTGCATCATCATATGAAAGCATGCAATTCCTCAGCCCATTGTCCTCGAAGAGTTTGGTTCTCACCCATTCTGACTTGAGACATTGTTTGGTCTCATCTCACTCTTCCACCACATTTAGATCTTTGTTGATACAATGAAGGGATGGAATCGATATCCATACCTAGCTTACTAATCATCAGAGTCCACCGCATCAGCTAGTTCTCCGGCTCGATCTCGGTGTTGGTACATCGAGGTCTCAAATATTCTTGCCTCTGTGGGTATTAATATGGACCGACTCCCCTGATTTAGATATTCCTTGGATGCACCTGGCCACCTCTTACCTACTAGACAAGAGATGAATACAATCAATCAAGAGGATATCTACATGCAGTTTGTATAGACAACTTGGATAAACCCCCAGGGTGGGTTATGTCTGAAGATGGCCTTCTATGTTGAGCACTTCATGGTTATGAGGGATGGACTCATTGTTCCACCCCATTACACACTTCTCCATTAGATTCACTCTCTTCAAATCCCCTTGGGCCAGTTCAGAGTTGGTTCTCATAGACTATAGATTGACACTAACCATTAGATTGATCGTTCAAACATGATCTTCCAGTGGTGCCATCTCCATGAGATTGAGAACGAGGAGCACTTCATCTTCCGTTGCGTGGTTTACTACAAGATTTGAGGACGGTTCCACTATCTTTTCATGGGGCTACATATGCTTGGGATATTCTTTGGGTACATCGACCAGTGTTTCATAGCCTTTTGCATACAAGAGTCGCTATGTCTCCACTCTTCTACCCTCCAACCACATCTACATCCTGGACCAACAACCACCTCGCAGATCACTTCATTTTTTACGGTGCTCCAAAATAGGGGCACCAAGAGACAATTAGATAGAGATGATCCCATATCAGTGAGGACATGGGGTATCTCTACCTCTGGGAGACCCCAGTGGCATGCCCAGGCCCGACCTCACATTAGAAAATAGACTAGTCACCATAAAAGATCTCCCATAACACAATGAGGAGGTCTTCCTTCTCGACAACAACATGGCACACAACGACAGGGTCTTCCTTCGAGACATCAACATGACACTCATTCTAGCACGTTTTCAGTTCCTTTTTCCAGACAAACATCTATTTTGAGTTTTCTTTATTCAACCAAGGATATTAGGAGAGATGGTTCTTGCGGACCAATATAGCCTCATTCCACCAACACCATGGATTTTAGAACTACTCACCTTGTGCATCTATCCCCTAGATTGCCTCTCCATTTTTTGAGTCGGATTTCTAGGTTTTAGATTAGATTTTTATTCTATTCTACTTCTTGCTTCTTCATTTTATAGGATCCACTTTAGTGCTCCTGCATTGTATAGAGACCATTGTACCTAACAGTCCCATTGGCCTACTTTAGTGGTCATTTGTTGGACATTAATACATTTATCTTATTTTATCTTATCTATTCAATCAATGTAATTATACACATAAACACAACAAGCTTTGTCTCAAGATAGGCAAGCTACCTTGATCACACAATCACCCAGTTGAGCGAATATCTCAACCTCACACCATTCTAGGAAGCATCTAGTTGGATAGAGTCACTCACATTCAACTAGTTCCAACTATATCCTACAAACTAAGAACAAACGTAGATATCAACTCTGCCTAATATTGACCTATAATCATTACAACCTATGTGAACACATCTAATACAAGTAGGAGTTACATATTCCAATGCTCCACCTTAACGACTACGTGTCTTAGTTTTTGTTAGTTGAGGTCTTCATCAACATCTCCTCTGCAGTACATTCTCCTCTGATCAATAAAGTCTATCTCTAGTCCATCCTGACACTTTCATCTCGTACCTCGATCATACAAACATCACCAAACTGTCAACGTCCATATAAAGAAACAATCGTCCACCGGAATACATGGGTAATCAGTCGTTGTAACCATCAATATAATAAGATGTCCCTTCATGTACATGGTCCGTTCAACCTATTGATGAACTTCCCCTGAATGTAGAACTTCACCTCCCATAATCTAAAACCAATAACATGGTCCACCCCTAGTGTTAAAGAACTCCATGGTAGAGGCTCTTGCACTATAGTAGACAAGTTATCCAAGTCACCAGGGACACATGGCAAAGGGGTAAGCATGTCTATCCATGTCTTACAACAATATTCCCTTTACATGTTACACATATGTAGATACATACATTACATACCCCACTCATGGAAATGTCAAGTACAAACTCAAACTTCTCAAGGGCCACTTCATAGAATAAAAAACATGACATTATAGACTTGTTACAAATACAAAGTGTGCATCACGTTACAATATGGTCAAGTCTGTTTTTATTCAACACACCTCACAAAATTTACCTCTTTGCCTTATTTTTCCACCATTATCCAATATTTGTTGTTGCCACAACCAATCTCCATTGCTACCATAAGAACTGTCACAAACTTCCCTTGGATCAAACTCAAGAATTCTTTGTCGTACCAAGGAAAACATCTCTGTCCTTGTCCTTCCTGCTGCATTCACAAACATTTTCACTCTCCCTGCATGTGCAAACAATTTTGCCTGCAACTTTTAGTGCAACTGATGCACCCATTCTTTTTTGACACGTGTCCTTGTCCTTCCTTGTTCAATCTCCTAACATCACCCAGAGTGCACATCCAACTCCAAGTGTTCACGACTCCATATATGGTTGTATAACCTCTGCCTTCAGGGAAATACCCATGCTCAAGAAGGATTGAATGGCCAATTAAACCTATATTCCTAAGAAAAAATATTCACTTTCATAATTAAGATGAATTCATCTACTCTTCACTGAGACCAAACCTACTAGCTTTGACCCGTTGCGACATGATTCATCTCACTCTCGTTTCAGACACACCAAACTATCCAAAAACAAAATTCCATGCTTCTTCACTTGTAGGATTGTTATATTTAACACATAACAACTGAAAACCAAATGTACCAGTGATACCACATATTGACTAGGAATATGTTGTACTCCACAGCCTAACACCAACCTGACCATAAAGACTGAGCAATTGGCTATCCTATGGACATACTTCCATCTACTGAAACACATAGGTACCCAACCATAGTGCTCGTGAGTTCTCCATGAATATAGTCTGGATACGAGATGTATCCATACCAATCTTACATTCTTTGCACCTGCCAATGAAGAATTATAGTGCAACATTTGTCAAACAGTCTTTCATCAAGGAACAATTGGAAGGAACAAACATGTAGCTATCACTTCCTTCTAGCCACAACTCTCTTTTGATTTTCATTACATCAAACACCCATGCAGGATTTCAAAACATCAACAAGATATAATAACTCATAGAATAGGAAGTATTCCTCCTTAGGAATCATGCACATACTTGACATCTTCACTTGTATCTTCCACATATGCACGAATTCTAACAAAAATAATTGCAAGATTGTAAAACCAAACTCTTACCATTACCATGTAGATCAACTCAGACATATACATGAGGTGAACAACACATCTCTGAAGATCCCTTCCTTCCATAACACACAGAGGCTCATCATCTATTGCTTTTGTTGTTGCAACTCTTATTCTTCCATCACTTGCTTGAGCTTTCTTCTTCATCTTTGGTGTCCATTGTAAATCTTCATTCTACATCTCATTCTGATGTTTCTTATTAAATTAACTACTTCTAACAATGAAACTATTAAATTAACTACTTCTAACAATGAAACTATATTGAGTTAGCTAAGCTCAATATCCGTACCTTCATTCTTGACCATGTCGCGACACTCCACTGTAGAATGGTGCATAGCAATCTCATTCTTTTCCACAACAAGACATCCATGAAGTTCGAGGCTCACTTTATTCCTGAACGGCGATGAGTTGTATTGGTATTGGTATTGTTGAGGAGGCCTCGCCTTCGCATAACCATGTAAAGGAGGCTTCCGAACTCGATGCATAAACAACTTGCACACTCAAATATTCAGATCTCTTCAACCTGCATAACTCATACACGCTCTTCACATGAGATCTAGACTGGTGGAATACGTCTTGCATAACAGATCGGGTTATACTGCAATCTCTTCAATTCTGCATAACAGATCGGGTTATACTGCAATCTGCTTCCACTAGGGGGCATTCACGATGACCAACAAAATACCTCTCTGCGATATCTTTACTTCCAGCATCGACATCCAATGTGAATCTCCAGTCACATGAAAAATAGAGGGGATGTGAATCTATGTCTCAGCGAACTACTCCTCCACGACATAACCAATACAAGTCTGCAATCTGCATTCCATTGCAGATTTGTTGCCACAGATTTGCCCAGCGCTCTATGCGTTCAACACATTGCAAAAACACCTACGATCCAAGTCTGCAATGCGATCACAGGCTTTCCTCTACATGAAATTAGCTCGACCTCAACTCTCTCTTTTCTCAGCGGTTTCTTCCTCTCGATAGCTGCTTCCTTCTCCTGGTTGTCACGCCTCTCTTCAGGGTTTCTCCTCTAGCCAATCTACTGGAGTGCCTTGCCTATATCTCTCTCTCAAAGAAATGGTAGGTAGATCATGAATGATCCTCATACTAACAGATAATAATCTATTAATCTGATTTAATTGAATACATGAGGGGGTCTTCATTTATAGGAATGAAGAGACCCAACAAGTAGCTAAGAATAGTTGTTTAGTTGAGAGCCAAGATAAGCTTACAGCTCACATATGATGGATGTGTTGAAAAACCCCAACGGCCAACAACCCCCCATAAGCCAAATGTAGTGAGAAAACAAAGATGTGATGAAGTACCCATGTACAAATGATCATAAATGGAAAAAAGGAGAAAAACCCGTAGGAGAAAACTCCTCTCCAAAAGAGAGAAAAATGTCAGTGTTGGAAATGGCGTTGGAGCTGAAACTGAAGAAGATCCCACAAAGATGCATCGAAATGCAGGAGCATGAGGTCTACGGAGGTTGAAAGCACCAATCAGGAAGTATGACCAAAAATATGAATAAGAGAGGCAAGTAACCTCAAAGAACATAGTTGAATTTTGAAGCGGAAGAGGATTGGTTGCAGAGGCACAAGAATGGAAAGCATTGACAACCATCACATAAGTGCTTTAGAAAAATAGGTGTTGGTGAAGAACCAGAACAAAGCCTTCAAATAAAAGAAAACACTATCAACCATAACAATGAGGTCTATGGAGGCTAAAATATTCAAACAAGAAGTATGGCCTAAACTCTAAAGAGGGTCAATTAACCCCAAGTTGTCAAGCCATCAAAGATCAATGTATAAATCCAAATTTCAAACTTCTCAAGCAAAGAGATTGATCCTATAAAATGAGTCCCGACTCAAAAAGCTTGATGAGGTACTCATTTACAACCAACAAAGCATCATATGTTGAGTGCCCATATGGATGCCAATCCATCTCACCAGAGTGCATGGGTCGCTAGCCGCTACAACCACGGAGTCAATATAGGAATTAGTGTTGTGTACAAGGCTCACTCTGAAGATGCTTGATCTTGATCGAACATGATGAGTAAAAAATCACCTGAGGAAGCATTGCATACCACCCCCCCACAATGTTGAACTAAGTGAAAAAGATGATGGCAATGGATGTCACAACTAATGACTAAAGTATGGAGTACAAGCTAAAGGAAGAAAAGATTCAAAACAACCTAAGCAAGAAAAACTCCAAAGTGGCGAGCCCCAAAAGACTATGAAACAAGGCAGTACATGGAGACAAATGTCTGGTTACACTCCTAAAACTATTTGCACGAGTGACACAAAATCCACTACTCAAAGGTGTGGGACGAGAGGTACCCTAAATACAAATCCTCGATATGGGTCCCAACAAACAAGGCCATGTTAGGTACCCATTTACAATAGAGGAATCGACCTATGTTCATTGAACTCATGATGAGAAAAAAAATCTCGATTAAGCAAATCATTATGGTGTGCAACCACTCACTGGAAAGATAGCAGAATGCTCTTCGTAACTTCTCAAACAAAATGGAAAATGGAGACTTCTCTTAATAGATATGGCGAAAACTTGGCCAATAACCTCTAAAATACAATAAATTGGAAACATAAACAATATGTCAAAGGGCCTCCCAAAAAAATTCACAGGAACTCCTCTGCATACAAAGTCAAGGGAATAGATGTGTTTCCACCAAGCTACACAAAGCATCACACTGGATCTAAAGGTCGGGATCTCCAAAGAGAGAAAGAGAGTGGCCTGCAACAACAAAAGTATGCAATCTGGCCAAATCATATCTGCAAATCTAGGAATATGGTGGCTAGTATAGTATTGGAAGCGGTGCAGATCTCACCATGGGAGATCTGATGATGATGATGAATCAAAACCGTGACCTGGCCATCGTCCTAGCGTTTTACGGAATTGATGCTCCATCCATGCAAGAAATGAAATGGCCGCGATCCATGGATCCGAGGTCGTACACTCACATGTTGTGTCACTCCATACAGAGAGCCAACAAGTTGCACCCGGATCCTCAACCAAACGATTATGTTGAGGATACCACATGTGGCCATCAATTGTGCGGGCAAAACCCAACTCATTCAAACCAACCAGCAGATGAGTTGGTATCAGAAAAGCATCGAAAAGTTGACATGTGTATCTACTCAACAACAATAATAGTGTGCTTGTCATCAGGGAGTATTTTGCAATTGCAATGCAAAGAGATTTAAAAATCATTGCATTGATGTTGAAGAGATCATCACAGGTCATGTCAGGTTTTTGAGGCACACCAACAAGAATGATCACAACATCTGCATTCTCCAATGTTGTACCAAGTTGCTCCTCTCCCATATACCCTACGACCTCAGCATGGTTGTTGATGTGGTTGTTAGAAAAACAGGATCGTGAAGCAATAAAATAAAACAAATGCGGAAATAAAACACAGAAGATACACAATACAATAGAGACACAGATATATGTGGTTCACCTAGTCTGGGCTACGTCCACCAGAGAAATTGCCAGGTCCTTCATTTTTATTATCCAACAAAATGAAGGGATACAACCTACAACTCAATCGTTGTAACTTTCTCTTCTTTCTCTCGCAGTCTCCTCTCTCATAATACAACATTCGCGATAATACACAGCCACAATACAATTCCCTCATAAGAGAGGGTTTCCTTCTAGGGAAAAAAACCCTAAAAATAACTTCTACCGTCAAATCTACGACCTTATAATGTACGATCCAAATTGACTACAAAATTACAATATTTTACAAGGCAATTTTTCCCAATATTTTTCTTCGGGGGAGCAGCCCCCAAATCCCCCGCTACAGGGGGGGCTACAAAAATTGTTGTTGCCCCCCCCTGGCGACAGTTGTGGGGGACAAGCCCCCCCACACACCACCCCTCGTTAGGGAATAGGGTCCAAGCATGGTTGAAACAAACCTCTGAATCAGGAAAATAATCAGGCTCCACAACCAACAGTGACCAACATCGACAACAACACATGGAGTATCCACGATATCATAGAGCGCCAACGGTGAAACGAGAGGGTTGAGTTTCATTAGAAGAAACAATAGTTGCCTGATCCATCCTGCGGCTCCCAATACAACAACCTTGCGTGGGGACGGACTTCCACCACTCAAATAAACCTTCTCAACATAACATCATTTTTTATAGAAGAAGATGTATTCTTCAGTGTAGATCCCACCAATCGCCGCATTGCAGAACTCATTTTTTCCGTTGGGAACATTGAAGAATGCAAGTAGAAGGAAGATGAAGAGGAGGAGATTACAGAGCTAGAAGCACGGACCAAAAGAGATATGGGGAACCAAATTGGTTAAAAGAGATTCGAGGATGAAAGAAAAGCTCTTAGAAATAGGTGCACATCTTCCCACATGCGCACACACAAGCGAACTCTTCTTTACCTAAGATTTTGGTAGCCGCGGGGTCATGAACGACGATCTCATCGTATGTAGTGGACGATTGGCGCTAGAAACCCTCTTCCGACACAAGGAATATCCAACCGTGTCTTAGATTTGATCTAGACCTTGAAGATCACATAGTATGCAAATATTTCTCAAGAAAAAAATAAGAATGAGAAAGGCTTTATAGAGATCTCAAACCAGATCTGCAAAAAAAACTCAGAACGGAGTTCGTCCAACTTCATGGAGTTCCTCAAATCGTAGATATGAAGTGACCAACAAATATGTCAGCCACCAGCCAATGATTTCGTTGAGCCCCCCCGGTGAGATATGAAAACACCGAAGGAATACAAACCAACATGTACAAAAGGTCGCCAAAAAATCAAGCACACAACCAACAAATGTCTCTAAAAAAACTAAAGGACAAGTATACACCTGCTCAGAAAACAAGCAAGGTAGGAAGTTCCTTCTCTGATACCATGTAGAGATCTGGGGATGAACCTGGATCATGAATGATCCTCACACTAATAGATAATAATCTATTAATCTAAGTTAATTGAATACATGATGTAACACCCTATTTTCCCCAGTCTGTAAATATAACTATAACTGGCCAAGAGACTATGGCAGACTAGATATGTGTGAATGTCTGATTGGATGAACCTTCGTATAAAAGTTCAATGTATGCATTTTATGTTATTAATAGAAAATGGATAAGTGTTGCATAACTATTGAAAGGGGGTTTGCCAAGATAGACCATGGATGTTATGAGAGAGATGGTGAGGGGAACCAGGAATGGTTGAGATGACCCCCACCAAACCAGTACCCTACTAGAATTAATGACTCAGAACAGACCTCTGACCCAGATAATGAATTAACAGTCAGTGTGATAGCTGGGAGAGTCCTCCTCAAGAGTTAATGAGGAGATGGGGGCAGAGTACTCATCTGTAAGACTCCAAACCTGACCACGAGCTGGAGATTCGGACCCATGCAACCTTGCTGAGAAAGGAAAGGAAGAGGTAATTCGTGAGCAAAGGCGAAGGAGAGGAGAAAATGATCTGCGAAGAGAGCAGATTCGCAAGAGCAAAAATATCGAGAAGAGAAAAAGAGCAGTTACAACGCTCTGGTTCGAGGAATAACTAGGAAATAAGCTCGTCTGAAAATAAGAAGTTGTTGGCAAGTTTTTTCATTACAAGCTGATAAATGAGGCTGACGAGTGATTGTGGAAGTCCTTGGGCAGACCTCCTTGCTTAGTACAGAGAAAACCTGCTGCCAGGATCCCGTGGGAGGAGGGTAACCTCTGTCCCTGACTGTTGCTGAGCAAGAAGAAAGAGTCTCTCTCAGAGCACCATGGTCTAGCTTGGGGGTGGCTAGCGGTAAATCCATCAGGAGTGGTTGTGCCTGTGGTTGGGTGGAAACAGACACCCCTTTCAACAATCGCTTCATGAACTCTGGTTTTCTTATAAGTATCTTCATACTCTGTGTACTAAAAGAGGAATAGTGATTGAATATATTTATGCGTCTATGACTGAGTTCGGTGTTGAATGGTTAAGTTAGATATATGCATTATCTCTCTATGAACTCGTGCTTTTAAAGGAGCGTATACTTGACTCAGCTGAGAAATTAGAGTCATAAGATGCAAGCCCATAATAGTGTCGGTCTCTAAAACCTTCCCCCTCATGGGAAATTTCCATGTTCAAACCCTGTGGAAGGAGGATGCTTCCTTCAAATCTCTCACCCATCTAATCGAGGGCTCATGCCCATGTCCAAAGGACCCATATGACCAGGGTATGGGAACCCTGTGCTAGTTTGAAAGGAGTTAGCTTCTATTGGCTTCGAAACTCCGGGAGCTCGGAGCTCCGGAACGTTAAAACTTCACAACCACCAAAACTCCCGAATGATGGAGTCACGAAGCGATGAGGGTCGTAGATCTGAGGATGGTCGAAAATTATTCCCACTATAGGATCTACGTTGTATCCAACCCGGCATTGACCACTTTGGGAGAACAAAGGTGTTGTAACACCAAAACTCTCGAAGGTCAGAGTTGTGAAGTATTGTGGACCCTCGATCCTCAGATCCTTCAGGATCCTTCTCAGCCATTGATCTGGGGACTTCGTTGAGAACCTCGCTTAACCATCCATCAACCAGGACACATGTCCACAGATCGAGTACCTCTAGGAAGTTTTTCCCTATTGGTGAAAGGGTGCATCTTTGGAGTGTCGAAGGTCAGATTCCATCTCAGTCGTCCATCGTTAAGGACGCGTGTCGCTAGATTCTGTAGTCCGAAGACTTGGAACTTTGGAAGGAAGCTGGAAACTACACGCCTAAACTCCTGAATGTCGAAGTCATGAATTAATGAAAGTCATCGATCCGAAGGAACTTCGTGACCACTCGTGATCGTTTGATCTATAGATGGTGGTCAGTTCAGCGTTGACCTACTCCGGGGGAAAACTGGAGTCTACACAGCCGAACCCCCGAAGACCGGAGTGGTGAATTAACACGGATCATAGATCTAGGGATCCTTCAGGATCTTCCTTGGCCGTTAAATTTAGCTCGAGGTCAGCCCAGCGTTGACCGCTCCGGGAAAACGAGGAAGTTACACCGCGAACTCCCCAAAGGCCGAAACCCCGAAGTAATGGAGGTCGTGGATCCAGGGACAACGTGGACTCTTACTGACCGTTAGATTCAGACCGTGATCAGCCCGACGTTGACCACTTCAGGAGCAAGGAGGAGGTCACACCACGAACTCCTCGAACGCCGAAGTTATGAAGTAGTGGAGGTCGTCGATCTAGGGGATACGTGGATGCGGCTTGACCACGAGATTGAATGGCTTGGAAGGCTATCAGTCAGGGATGACGTAGTATGGTGATGTCATCTAGGGTGATGTGGACCCACAGGTAACGTGCCATGTGTCACCTGGATTCGTGCGTTTCACAGACCCCCTAGGCCCATTAACATGTAACACGTGTTACCCACTGAAGGGCCACGTGTCATCTCGGCCTTGTCGCGTATCACACCTGGCACTCACTGCTTGGTCCATGTCGCGAAAGGAGTATGCGGGACCCACTTGTATTTTCCTTCGTATCTAGTACATTACCACGTGTGAAGGTGGACTCGCACTAACATCCTATCAAGGATCGACGGTCGTGCTCGAACCAGTGTGGAGATCTACGATCAGGTATGATTGCAGAGTCCCAACTAGCACGATGTTTATTTTCCTTTCCCAAGTTCCGCAATGGAAACTGCTCGTCAGTGGTGGAATTGATGCCAATCGTTGATCTTGTCGGATATACATATCAACGGTCTAGGAGGATTGCAGAAGTTCAACCCGTGGGGATGATAATTCAGCCCCTGATCTCCACAATTCCTCTCCACCATAGATTCATGGACCTACGTGGACACACCCCGACTGTGGGATCCAAGAGGTATTGGGAGACAGTTGGTGGAAGCTTTAGACTTCGGAGCTCCAGGAGGTTCGGTAGGTAGGTGAAGCTAGGAACCCCATAGGCTTCTAGTTCCGGACTGACGTGGCCCGTCG
This sequence comes from Picea sitchensis, assembly GCA_010110895.2. Taxonomy (NCBI): domain Eukaryota; kingdom Viridiplantae; phylum Streptophyta; class Pinopsida; order Pinales; family Pinaceae; genus Picea; species Picea sitchensis. Next base: position 102,783 of record SNQJ01S0016504.1, read on the forward strand.
ACGTCACCTGGGGTGACATGGACCCTTGTCCTATATGTCACGTGTCGCCCTGATTTGTGCTTCCCACAGACCCTAAATGCCTTTAGAACGCGACATGTGTCACCTCCTGACGAGGACACATGTCACTCCTGGCTTCTGCCATGTGTCATTCCTCTAGCACATGAATGCTCGGCCAAAGGATGGTGTAGTACCCGAGACTTCGAGAGTTCTACACTCCGGAAGGAAGTATGGATCAAGGTGAAGCAACCTCCGAACGCCGAAGTTACGAAGCGGTAGGAACCGTAGATCCGAGGATACATCAGGATCACTCCTCACTGTTAGATCTAGCACTCGAGACTTCGGGAGTTCGGCTCTTCGGAAGAAAGTATGGTTCAAGGTGAAGGAACCTCCAAACGCCGAAGTCACGAAGAGATAGAAGCCATAGATCCAGGGACCCTTCAAGATTTCCTGTGAGCGTTGGATCTAGACTGTATCCGACACTTCGGCGAAGTCCTACTCCGGGAGACTAGGATGTTGGAACATATGCTCCAAAGGGGCCAAAGGCCGGAGCTACGTGGCAACCTCTCGGGAGTCCAGGAATTCGGGACTCCGGAGGACCTGCGTACAGAAAACAAAAGGGGCGCTCAACGCCGAAGCGCCGAATGTCGGATTTCCCCCTAGCCTGTGTATTAAAGGAGGAATAAGTATCGACATTGGTTTGGACGGTGGATGGACTTCCACTGTGGACGTCGAAGCTTGAGGAGGGTGCGAATGAGATGGATCTACGTGGACGCCATGTGGCCCTCAACCAATGAACGTTCGAATAGCTCGGGAGGTAATGATTGGCAATCCAGAATTCGGATTTCAGTGTGGTGGCAACTGTTAGAAAGCTTGTAGCAAGCAGAAGCCGGTGGAGATCTCGGATTTAGGATCTAAGATAGTTAAGGAAAACAAAATTTATGATGCCCCATCCCTTAAAGGAGTATTTAGGGGTTGGGTGTGTTACACATGAAAGGGTCTTCATTTATAGGAATGAAGCGACCCAACAAATAAGTAAGAATAGTTGTTTAGTTAAGAGCCTACGTAAGCTTATAAGTCACACAAGTTGCATGTGCTGAAAAACACCAACGTCAACCGGTAGCGCCTCTCATAAAACAATGGACGCACAATAATAACAATACACTCAAATTCTTCTAATTTCAAACCTCCACTTGTGTGTTATGAACTCACACTACATCTCTGTTCTTTGCTCAAATTCATATGAAGATGGACAAACACTCTACTAAACAATCTACTCTCCATTTCCTCGGGCCCTTCGATGAGGAAGTCAGACCAAATTAGTAATGCAAGAGAGTAGACACTAATTTACACACACAAAGAATATGTTGAGCACTCTATTCAATTAATGTAATTGTAAACATATAAATACAACAAGCTTTGTTTCAAGCTAGACAAACTACCTTTATCGCAGAATCACCTACAAACTAGGAAGAAAATAGATATCAACTCTACTTAATATTGACCAATAATCATTACAACCACATATGTGATTGCACTTAAAACAAGTAGGAGTTACATATTCCAACAATATATATATTTGTTTTCTGTGAGATGAATTACTGGAAACTGAGAATTATAAATCCCCACATGTCACGATTAACAACATTACAGCATATTCAGCATATCTGTGGTTACTCGGAGAGCACCCCACTAATAGAGTCTACCTTCTACTCCTTCAAGGTGATTGTACCAGTAAATGAGAGGAGGTGGAGTTAGATGCAGTAAAAACTTATTCCCAGCCAACAAATCTGTAAAATGAGGTTGGCTCTCCTTCACCAGCTTGGCAAAACGACGCCATGAAACCTTCAGCTGTGAGAGCAGAGTAGCCCACCTGAGACGACGTCCCATCCCCAATACAACACGAATCCTCGTGCTTCTCCTTCTCCTTGTCCTTGGCCTCCTCCTGCTTAATTTGAATAAACGTCTCACTTTTCTCACTGTTATTGTTACCTCTGCTTCTGAAGATATCTCCTCTTCTTCTTCATGTTTCCTTTTTCTTTCATACTGTAGAATCCCATGCCACATCCTTAATATCCATAACTGAGAAAAATACCGTTTGCTCGCCATCTTTTAAAGACATAACCCACACAATTTTTTGAAACAAAAAGTTCCAAGAACATGTCCCTTCTGGGATTCTTAAGTAGAGCCCATACAGAAATGCCCTGGAAATCAAATCAGGTTAATTACAGTAAACCCTCCCTCCCTTCTGGGATTCTCAGGTAGAACCTACCCAGAATGCACTGAGAATCAGACATGATTTAGTTATAGAAATGGCCTAAACTACCACCAAAAACTGAAAGACAGATCAATGGAACAATGATTGATATCCACAACCCACCGCCAATGATATCTACAACGCACCACCAGAAACTGAAAGACAGATCAACACAACAATGAACGAGATCTACCACCTCCCTTTAGAAACTGAAAAACAGACAATGCATAAATGAATGGTTTCTATATCCATATGTGCGTGTATATTTTAGATTTAGAGATCTATCTCGTATATCATCTGTTTGGCGATGCACTTCAATCGGTAGATATGTCTATTGCACCCATCCTCATCAGCTGCAGCTACCTGACATTAGCATTGAATGCATGGGAAGGCTGCCGTGTATTGCTTTACCCTGTTTATTTGCCCAGACAAGTACTGCATAAGAGCACGAGTTCATGTGAACTCTGAAGGGTAAACGCCAGCCCATCTGTCATGACAAGCAGACAGCAGTACACAGACCTGCCACTGGCTCCTCTGTGACAGGTATGATATTGCAACATGCAGTTAACGTAACGGGATGGAATTTGATCTTTGGTCTGTGAGGTACATCAATGTAGGTCGCATGCTATCATGTTTCAAAATGCCAAATTTATGTGGTGCTCCCCTTCCATATATCAAGCCAAACTTCAAAAATCTATTGATTCATGAGATGAATTACAACTTCAAAAATCTAACATAGAATCAACATAGAATCAACATAGAACCATCTTTCACATCGTATAGGAATTACAATTTGATGTATAGATGTTCGGGTTTGCTATCTGTTTTATGAAATAGCTATCTGTTTTATGAAATAGTTTTTTTGGCCAGAATCTGGTGATATAAATTTATACGATTTACTATTTTTTGTTATTCAAAATATATTTCTGAATGCATAAATGGATTCAGTATGCTGAAAAACTCTCAGGACACTTGAATTATACAGAAATAATCACTCAAATCCACCAATCCCAATTTCATAAAACCTTTAACCTAAGACTAAGATGTTATTAAGTTTTGTCGTCTTTTTTAATCAAGTAAATCACATTTTCTCATTTTTTTATTGTTTAAACATGTATTCTACTGAGTTAACATGGTTTCGTCCAGAGAATCCATGTTGTTTTCGGAGCTTATAAAATTATGTTAATAAGTATATTTGTGAGCATAAATTTAATGGGAAACTTCATTTATGTGACAGGATTACCTTATGATGTATTACATGAATGAAGTGGGAGGTTCAGATGTTCCATAGATCGATGTAGTTGTCTTCCATAAAAAGCAGAAAAATTAATTGTATAGTTTATCATGGTTGTTACCATGTTACTGTGGTTTGTTGAATTATGAGTTATGGAATTTATTATCACAATATATAGAGTCAATGGGTTAAAATTTTAATTAAAAAGTACCTAGGTAAGTGTTTCTCATCCCTAGGTGCCTAAGGGGTGAGAAAGTGTCTAATGTGGCCCTAGTCATTTAATTTGTGAGATACAAATTAAAAGGTGACTTTATGACTTTAGTGAGGTAGTGAGTGAAGAGACACTCAATCTCAACCACCCATTTAATCCAATCTCAATCGTTGGATGTGAAACTCCTCACCTACCTAGCATGAGGTCGATTAGGGTATGGGGGCGCACCATTGAGAGGTTGTTCATTCAATTTTTTAAGAGCAAGAGAAGGAGAGAGGTCGAGCTTTGAGAAGAGGCAGCATTTACAGAAAATGCACGCATCCCAAGGCAACTAGCAGGCACGATTTTCAAGGCAGTAGACAACAAGGAAGAACAGGTCGTACAGTATGGATTTGAAGAGGTCGTACAACCATTAATGTGCATAGTTTTTGAGGTAGACAACAACAGGTTATTCTAAGAGTATTGGCACGCATTCCAAGGTTGTTGTACAGTGTTTTCATGCACAAAAATTGAGGAAGGTGTTGGGCACGATTTTCTGGGCAAAGAAAATTCATATAGTCCGTATGGACCTGCACAGAATTCGAGGGTCGTACTGTCATAAATTCTGGGTGCATTTTTCAAGGGTAGTGGCATGTTTTTCAAGACAATTTACTGTTGGGTTTTTCCGTACAGTTGCAACAGAAGTTTGGCACGCAAAACGAGGACAGTCCGTACAACATTTATTGCTAGGATAACCATATTGTAGTACGGATTTCTGGTTCAAATATCAAGGAGCAATCTCCAGGACTGTACAGATAAGTTTGTGTAATTTCTGAAGATGAATATGTTGTAAAATAATTTCTCAGAAGCCCATAAATAATAAAAAGCCCTCTCTCACTGTTTTTCCCCTTGTGGGTTTTTCCAAGGTCGATGTTAGACCGAAAATTTCTGTGTCAATAATTTTCTGAGTTTTATATGCTGCTAATATTTTATTTTGCGTTATAAACGAAGTTCGGAATCCTCATGTTTCAGTTCTAAAATTATTTTTCTGTTGAGTTTTATTTGTTGTTATATTTGGGCATTAAACATTGGCTGAAAAATCAGAGCCGAGTTGAAAAGAAGCAAAAATTTCAGCAGTCAGAAAGTTGGGACAGCAGTCACTTCACAGGGCAGACTTGATGGAGCAGCAAATTTTGGTGCTTGAAAGGAGAGGATGATCTTTCTTTTGCAAGAAAACGAGTTGTGGGACATTGTGGAAAATATCGCAACTCATCCAATTGTGGTACCTGTTGATGCTACTCTTCTAGCAGCTTACACTAAGAAGAGTATCAAGGCTAAGAGGATTATTCTTGATGCCATCAAGGACCATTTGATTCTTCACTTGACGAGGAAAACAAATGCCTATGAGATGTGGGAGTCTTTGACTAAATTGTACCAGAGTACAAATGAGAACCGGAAAATGGTTTTGAGGGAAAAACTAAAAAGCATAAAAATGACCAAGGCTGAAAATGTGGTCACATACCTTACTAGATTGACATAGGTGAGGGATGAGCTTGGAGCTGTGGGGGAGGCCATAGTTGACAATGAGCTTGTGAGAACAACATTGAATGGAGTTTCCAAACAATGGGTTGTTTTTGTGGAGGGCATTGTTGCTAGGGGGAAGCTTCCCAATTGAGAACGTCTTTGGGATGACTTTATTCAGGAGGAGACCCAGAGAGGTTATGTACATGGCAGTTCATCTACAGGTCATGAGGAGGAGAATGTGGCTCTTGCTACCACTAGCAAGAAGAAGTTCAAAAAGGGTCCAAAGAGAGAAAACAAGCCCAAGGGTGAAGGGAAGAAAGACATGAGCAAAGTCAAGTGCTTTGCATGCCATAAGTTTGGGCACTATGCAGGTTAGTGTCCTGACAATAAGAAGAAACAAACAACAATTTCAACAGCGGTAGAAGAGTTTTCCACCAAGTTTGACAAGGAGTTTTCCTTGGTTGTGTGTCTATCCACGAGGACCACTCATTCAGATACTTGGTATATTGACAGTGGTGTCTCTCGCCATATGGCAGGGGTTTGTGAGCACTTGACAGACCTGACACAGATTGGAGATGTTGAGGTAGTGCTTGGAGATGACCTGGAGGTCAAGGGAGTTGGTTGCGGGACCGTATCATTTCAGAGGCAGTCTTTGCCTCCCATGTCTTTGACATAGGTTCTATATGTTCCAGGCTTGAAGAAGATCTTAGTGTCAGTTTCTGTTATTGAGGAGAGGGGCTATGAGGTCTTGTTTCGTGATGGGTAGGTGCTCCTTTACCCAAAGGGGTCTAGTATCACTTCGGCCAAAGTGATTGGGACTAGACATGAAAAGTTGTACAAGCTTATGTTCCAGCCAATGAGAGCATTGATTCATACTACCAGCAGCAGCAATGACCTATGTGAGCTATGGCATAGGAGGATAGCACATTTGCACCATGGAGATTTGAGGGTTCTAAGGGAGATGGTGACAAGAGTTCCAGATTTCAATTCAGAGCACCATGAGTTGTGCAAGGGGTGTGCTTTGGGAAAGTACACCAAGACTGCTTTTTCGAGCAGTGACAGTAGAGCAACAGGGATTCTTGATCTTATACATTTAGATGTATGTGGCCCGATGTCTTCGACATCGTTGACTGGTTTCCTATACTATGTTGTATTCATTGATGAATTCTCACGGAAGTCTTGGATTTTCTTCATGAAGACCAAAGGACGGGTCTTCAGTCAGTTTCAAGAGTTCAAAGCTCTTGTGGAGAACAAGACAGGGAAGAAAATCAGAGTCTTGAGATCGGACAATGGGGGTGAGTATACCTCCAAGGAGTTCATGGACTTATGTGCAAAAGAGGGCATCATGAGAGAGTTGACTGTTCCTTACAACCCAAAGCAGAATGGGGTTGCAGAGAGGAAGAACAGGGCCATTGTTGGGGCTGCGAGAACCATGCTACATGATCAAGGGTTGCCACTATTTCTATGGGTTGAGGCATGCTACACTGCAGTTTATCTGCAGAACAAGAGTCCTCACAAGGATGTGGGGAGCATGACTCCTGAGAAGGCTTTTTCTAGGAAGAAGCCTGAGGTGGGGCACCTTCGGATTTTTGGGTGCATCACATATTCATATGTCCCTTCTGAGAAGAGGACAAAGTTGGAGCCCATGGCAGAGAGAGGGATCTTTGTTGGGTACAGTGAGACTTCAAAGGCTTTCCGTATNACATATTCATATGTCCCTTCTGAGAAGAGGACAAAGTTGGAGCCCATGGCAGAGAGAGGGATCTTTGTTGGGTACAGTGAGACTTCAAAGGCTTTCCGTATATACCTTCCTTCCTCGAAGAAGACTGTCTTGAGGAGGGATGTCAGATTTGAGGAGGACAGAGCCTTTAGGAAGTCTAGAGGGACAGAGAAGGGTGAGTAGTCTTCACCTCAGATTCAGGTGAGTCTGCAGCAGACTACAGTGACACAAAGTTCGGGGCCACCAGTTTTGGGGACGACAGGTTCACAGGTGACAGGGCCATAGGATTCAAGTTCACAGGCTACTGGTCCACAGGGTTCAGGATCGAGTACTCCAGAGTCTACTTCAAGATCATTGTCTTCAAGAGACGGGGTTGAGCAGGGAGAGTCCCCTCCACGGGACACTACTTCAGAGAGGAGGAAGCCCAAGTGGCTTCAGGATACTTTGAGGGAGGCACATGGTTCGGTGGGGAATCCCAGACAAGCAGTGAGCGAGAGTAAACCTCCCGAGAGGTTTTGCCACTACATCGCGATGGTGAGCAGTATTCGGGAGTCTGAGCCTTCCACTTTTGAGGAGGCTACTAGTAGATAGGTTTGGAGAGATGCCATGATGGAAGAGTACAATTCCATCATGAAGAACGATGTCTGGGAAGTTGTTCCTAGACCTGAGAGGAAGTCAATGGTGACTTCCAGGTGGCTCTATAAAGTAAAGCATGTTGCAGATGGCAGCATTGAGAAGTACAAAGCTCGCTTTGTGGCTCGGGGGTTTTCACAGGTTGAGGGAGTTGACTATGATGAGACCTTTGCATCGGTTGCTAGATATACTTTCATCATGGCAATGATCTCCATTGCAGCAGAGATGGGTTGGAAGATCCACCGGATGGATGTGAAGACCGCATTTATGAATGGTCTTATACAGGAGGAGGTAAATATTGAGCAGCCATTGGGCTTTGAGGTGCATGGGAGAGAGTCTCATGTGTGTAGACTGAAGAAGGCATTGTATGGGCTGAAACAAGCTTCTAGAGCTTGGTATTCGAGGATAGATGCCTATTTGCAACAGTTGGGTTTTGAGAAGAGTGAGGTGGATCCCAACCTATACTACATTGTGGTTGGAGAGGATCCTCTCATTCTTCTGCTATATGTGGATGATCTATTCATTACAGGGGCAGAGAGACTCATCAACAGCTACAAGGAAAGCCTTGCTTCAGAGTTTGAGATGACTGATATCAGACTGATGCATTACTTTTTGGGATTGGAGATTTGGCAGGAGTCTGGACACATCTTCTTGGGACAAGGGAAGTATGTGTGTGACATTCTGAGCAGATTTCAAATGGAGGATTGTAGGCCCATGACCACTCCCATGATTGCCAACTGGAAGAAGCTTCATGCTTCTGAGTCACAGTTGGTGGATTCCACTTTGTATCGTCAGTTGATCAGGGCATTAATGTATTTGGTCAATACCAGGCCATATATTTGTTTTGTTGTCAACACTCTCAGTCAGTTCATGGTGGAGCCTAGGAGAGTGCACTGGGTGGCAACAAAACATGTGCTCAGGTATCTTTGTGGTATGGTAGATTATGGTCTGTACTATCATAAAGGAGATGGAGTTCATTTGGTTGGCTATACAGATTCAGATTGGGCAGGATGTGTCAGTGACAGGAAGAGTATTTCAGGGTGTTGTTTTGGATTGGGCTCAGTAGTTGTGTCTTGGTTCAGTCGGAAGCAAAAGTCAGTGGCTTTGAGTTTTGTAGAGGCTGAGTATATGGCAGCCAGTCAGACCAGTTGTGAGGCTCTTTGGCTTCGCAAGTTGCTGGTGGGATTGTTCGATGTGCAGTTGAGGCCTACCGTGATTTACTGTGATAATCAGAGTTGCATCAAACTCTTGAAGAATCCAGTTTTTCATGATCGATCTAAGCATATCGAGATTCGTTATTACTTCATCCGTGACTATGTTCAAAGAGGAGTTGTGGAGCTACAGTACATATCTACAGAGGAGCAGATTGCAGACATACTCACCAAGGCATTAGGCAGAGGCAAGTTTGTATTTTTCAGGGACAAGCTTGGAGTGGTGAGTAACACTTTCCTTGGTAAAAGGGAGTGTTAAAATTTTAATTAAAAAGTACCTAGGCAAGTGTTTCTCATCCCTAGACGCCTAAGGGGTGAGAAAGTGCCTAATGTGGGCCCTAGTCATTTAATTTTTGAGATGCAAATTAAAAGGTGACTTTATGACTTTAGTGAGGGGGTGAGTGAAGAGACACTCAATCTCAACCACCCATCTAATCCAATCTCAACCGTTGGATGTGAAACTCCTCACCTACCTAGCATGAGGTCGATTAGGGTATGGGGGTGCACCATTGAGAGGTTGTTTATTCAATTTTTTGAGAACAAGAGAAGGAGAGAGGTCGAGCTTTGAGAAGAGGCAGCATTTGCAGAAGAGGCATGCATCCCAGGGCAACTAGCAGGCACGATTTTCAAAGCAGCAAACAACAAGGAAGAACAGGTCGTACAACCATTAATGTGCACAGTTTTCGAGGTAGACAGCAACAGGTTATTCTGAGAGTATTGACACGCATTCCAAGGCTGTCGTACAGTGTTTTTCAGGCACAAAAATCGAGGAAGGTGCTGGGCACGATTTTTTGGGCAAAGAAAATCTGTACAGTCCATACGGACCTGCACAGAATTCGAGGGCGTACTATCATAAATTCTGGGCACATTTTTCAAGAGTAGTGGCACGTTTTTCAAGACAGTTTACTGCTGGGTTTTTCTGTACAGTTGCAGCAAAAGTTTGGCATGCAAAACGAGGACAGTCCGTACAACATTTATTGCTAGGACAGCCGTACTGTGGTACGAATTTCTGGTTCAGAAATTGAGGAGCAATCTCCAGGACTGTACAGATAAGTTTGTGTAATTTCTAAAGATGAATATGCTGTAAAAGAATATCTCAGAAGCCCATAAATAATTAAAAGCCCTCTCTCACTGGTTTTCCCCTTGTGGGTTTTTTCAGGGTCGATGTTAGACAGAAAATCTCCGTGTCAATAATTTTCTGAGCTTTATATGCTGCTGATATTTTATTTCTGCGTTATAAATGAAGTTCAAAATCCTCATGTTTCAGTTCTGAAATTATTTTTCTAGTGAATTTTATTTGCTGTTATATTTGGGCATTAAACATTGGCTGAAAAATCAGCGAGACTGAAACTGGGTTGGGGATTGAAAAATTTACAATCTACAACGCACCACCAGAAAGTGAAAGACAGCTCAACACAACAATGAAGGAGATATACAACCTCCCATTAGAAATTGAAAAACAGACAATGCATAAATGAATGGTTTCTATATCCATATGTTCGTGTGTATTTTAGATTTAGAGATCTATCTCGTATATCATCTGTTTGGCGATGCACTTCAATCGGTAGATATGTCTATTGTACCCATCCTCATCAGCTGCAGCTACCTGGCATTAGCATTGAATGCATGGGAAGGCTGCCGTGTATTGCTTTACCCTGTTTATTTGCCCAGACAAGTACTGCATAAGAGCATGAGTTCATGTGAACTCTTAAGGGTAAACGCCTGCCCATCTGTCATGACAAGCAGACAGCAGTACACCGACCTGCTACTGGCTCCTCTGTGACAGGTATGATATTGCAACATGCAGTTAACGTAACGGGATGGAATTTGATCTTTGGTCTGTGAGGTACATCAATGTAGGTCGCATGCTATCATGTTTTAAAATACCAAATTTATGTGGTGCTCCCCTTCCATATATCAAGTCAAACTTCAAAAATATATAGATTCATCTTTCACCTCGATTATATGAGAGGAATTACAACTTCAAAAATCCAACATAGAATCATCTTTCACCTCGAATATACGAGAGGAATTACAATTTGATATATAGATGTCTATTAAGTCTTATTAGTCCTGATGGTCTTTTTTAATCAGGTAAATCACATTTTCTCATTTTTATTGTTTAAACATGTATTCTACTGAGTTAACATGGTTTTGTCCAGAGAATCCATGTTGTTTTCGGAGCTTATAAAATTATGTTAATAAGTATATTTGTGAGCATAAATTTAATGGGAAACTTCATTTCTGTGACAGGATTACCTTATGATGTATTACATGAGTGAAGTGGGAGGTTCAGATGTTCCATAGATCGATGTAGTTGTCTTCCATAAAAAGCAGAAAAATTAATTGTATAGTTTATCATGGTTGTTACCATGTTACTGTGGTTTGTTGAATTATGAGTCATGGAATTTTATTATCACAATATATATAGTCAATGGGTAGTGTATTATAATAAATGTGATAACTGTCTCTTTATAAATGCTGCAACTATCATTTTATACTTTGAAATGGAAAGAAACTACTTTCATATGGTAATTATTAGGCATTGTTTAGAGGTTTTTAAGAGAGGGTGTTATAAATACATTGAATTTTTATATTTTGAAATAGAAAGAGAAACTACTTTCATATGGTAAGTATTAAGTATTATGTATAGGTGTTGGCTAAACGTTCTACCTTTTGGGTTTTTTGGTAGGAATTGGCCGGAATCTGGCGATGTAAATTTGGACAAAATCTCTATTTTCTGTTGTTTAAATTGCCTTTCTGAATGCATAAATGGATTCAGCGTGCTGAAAAACCCCTGGGGCACTCAGATTATACAAACTTAGCCACTCAAATCTGCAGATCCAACCATTCATCACCGAATTTCGGGCAAAATCGAACGGAAAAAGTGGCCAGAAAACCCCCAAAAGGTAGAACATTTAGACTACTGCTTATGTATATGGTAAGTATTAGGTATTGTTTAAAAGTTTTTTTAAGAAAGAGTAAAGTAGTCAAATCACGGTAAAGAAGGGATTCCTTGTCCTTGAAGTAGTCAAATCACTGTAAAGAAGGATCCCTTGTCCCATAAACTATACCAAAATCAAGAAAATTGAAAGAAAAAATTATTTTAAATTATGAATATTTTTTTCTTTTTCAATAAATTAGATAGAATATTAACAGGGATAAATATCTTGGTTGACCTTGCATATTGTGGCACAATGAAATCACTATGTATTGGACAGTTATGTGGCAGTGGAGTGACTTCCATAGGCATGTACAAATCCACATAGTGTGTTGGTGTTATGTCATATGGCATCTGTGTTGGTGTTATGTCATATGGCACAATGAAATCACTATGTATTGGACAGTTATGTGGCAGTGGAGTGAGTGACTTCCATAGACATGTACAAATCCACTTAGTGTGTTGGTGTTATGTCATATGGCATCTGCAAAGTATATAGACATCTATGTGTAAAACATACAAATTTCAAATAAAAAAGACATCAGTTGGAATGATAAACTTCACCAACTCAACAATGAACTCTAAAACCAAGTGTAAAATCCCCTTCCAGATACCAAGTGTAAAACCCCCATCTCTGGAAGGAGACTAAAGGAAGGGGACTAAAATTGAAATCCTTTTTCAATATCAGTCTTGCTCCATGTTCATGAGCATTCGCACGAACCACCAAAAGCTTAGCACACTTCGACCTGTCATTACATTATCAAGCAACATTAATCAAGTCACCTGCCACTCCACTCCACCTTCCATAAATGCAAACTAACAGCCACATGCTTTTCATTATTGAACAACAGAAGGTCACTGCCTGCCACTTCACTCCACTCCACCTTCCATAAATGCAAACTAACAGCCACATGCTTTTCATTATTGAATACCAGAAGGCCACTGCCAAGTAGTATGCGTAAGTTGTGAAATTCCCAAAAACAAAACCCTCAGAAAACCTTCATTAGTAGGCTTTCAATGGTTTTCTGAATCCTTCTAAACATAGTTGGACGTTGATTCTCACCAACATGCCTTGCTTTCTTAAGGGTATCAATTTTATTTTTGTGTCTACTACCATGCCTTCCACCCCAAGAAACATTGTCCCCATCTGCCTGGTAAGATCCTTGTGGATGAGGATAAAAGCCGTATGTACCATCATCCAAGTCATCACCATTTACAAAATGCCAGGCAGAATGTGACTGTTGATTGACAGAAGATGGTAAGCACTGCCCTTTAGTAAACTCTGTAGTAAAATGCCTTGGCAGAACTTTAGGATTTACTGCCTCTTCTGGAATTGCAGACTTTGTAGATGGAGGGCAATCACAAGCCTCTGCCCGCACTGAATGCATAGCAGAGTATAAAAAAAGTGATTGATCTACACCCTCTGACTGGTTCTTCTTTCTTCTCACCAGCTTCTCTCCTTCTACATCAGCAAAGTTTTCAGGGCATAGTAAAGATATCTGAGATGACCTTTTTAATTGAGTTTACTGCCTTTTAACTTCACAAGCATTTCAAGATTGCTTATAGATCAGGGAAGAGACTACAAGTCTGCAAAGTCGCTGCCAACATTCAATTTGAGCAGACTGAATGCAAAACATAAGCTCAGGTATTGACTCCAATTCGTTGAAATCCACATTAGGTTGACTTGAACTCACAAATCATACAGGCACCTACTGCAAGTCCTGAAGGTTGCAGCTAGGAATCCTTGTGGGTTATAAGAGGTAGGCTCCCCTGTTCGTTTAGTGGAAAACAATAAATCCTTATGTGGATTTCCTTATGATGTTAGGGAAAGCAAATGTTTCTACCAAGATTTCCTTCCCTCCAATGAAACAAAGACATTGCAAAGCTTCACTGTGTTATGAAAGAATGACTATAATGTATCTATATTAACATGAGGATGGGTATCACCTTTAAAGTCAGGGTGCTTGTTGGAGGAACGAGCAAGAACAAGAACCTGTGATTGACAACTTCAATAAATTCTATAACTTTAATGAAGGGCCAAAGCAGATTGGTTGGTTGGCTACTGCAGCAATATAATATAATGCTGGCTTTCCATTTACCTGATTTTAAAGTCCCGGCAATAAAAATTACATAGATTGTTTTAACGTTAAACAAATTACAAACCCAACCAATCCCACAAAAAGAAGGGACAACAAAAACAGCCAATTGGTCAGAAGGCTGGTTAATCATATCATATTATATCAGCAACACACAGTGATAAGGAAAGCCGAGAGGACGTAATGACCAACGTGAAGGAAAATAAAGACTTCAGATTAGGAATAATGAATGGTCAGTCTTAATCCCCCAAGTAAATAATAATCCAACCACTGATTTCCTAGTATTAATTTAAAATGAGACCATATATTCTACCTCTATTCAGTCATATAGAGAGCAGATTCACTAATACTAAATGAAAGATCGGATTTTACATGAGCCTAGGAAAACTTCAAAAACAACCAGTCCAATTCTCATTAAATGTAAAGATTAGTGTATGTTGATATTATAGTAGCTACAGGAGGTATTAACCTCCACTTGTAACCATTGACGAGACTAGAATATTCCAGGAAGCAAGAAAAAACCCTAAAGCATTGGACATAACCCTAGAAGACAAGTCGGCTAAAGGAAATATTTAATATTGAGTTTTTGGCCTCCAAAATGAGAAGTCGGCCCAGACAACTAAGGAGGAGAAGTATAAATACAGGACGCCATAGCTCATTTGGAAGACAAAGCTTGCAACTGCAGAAATTTAATGGTGTGCACTGTAGAAATTTAGTAGTGCGCAAGTCTGGAGAGTAGCTCTACAGTTACTGCAACCTGTAATTTCGGTCTTTCTAGGTTGGACTTTTTGATCAATCTTGGTTATCCTTGCTTGGTGCATTAGCCTTGGTTGGCTATTAATTTGCTACCAGAATTCTTCTCTGCCAAGGTTAAGGTGCTCGGGGGTGGCATTTGTGCCTATGGTTGGGTGACAATATTGCTATATTGTCTATGGTTAAAAGAGCACACCTATTTTTCTAACAGGTTATGGGCCCACACCTCCTTCATTCAGTCTAACCACTGGAAGGAAGCTAAGCCATAAGATTATCAGGCTTGTTGAAGAACTGCCACTAGGGTTTCTAGCAGGTGCAATCGCTGAAGCACTGTCGCTAGGGTTACTAGCATGTGCAGTTGCAAAACCCTAAAACCTCTTGACCAACACCTTATGATGGAACACCTTACTCAAGGAGAGGATATTCTAGTGCGCCTAAGTCCAGCGCACCTATTGGCACTCTCAAAAGGCAAAAACGTCAAGGTTAAGATTTTGGGTCAAAGGAAAAGTTTGACCAACTATTAGTCAACATAAATCATGAATGAAAAGATGGATCATCTACACTATTCAACTCTTACAGGAACTCTTGAAGATGACATGTGGATAATTGACAGTGGAGCTTCCAGGAATATGACAGGAGACCAGGTCAGACTCTCCAGTCTAAATGAAAAGAAGACATCCTACAAGGTAGAACTTGGAGATAAGAATACCTATCCAGTCGAAGGAATTGGTCAAGCCTCCATCAAATTGAAAACAGGTAACAATGTTCATTTGAGCAATGTCTTATATGTACATGGTTTACAAAATAATCTTGTATCTATATCTTGCCTAGAAGACAAAGGAAATAGAATAGCCTTTGTAGATGGTGAAGTACTATCTTGGTCTAGAGACTCCAGCATAGAGAATGCTAGAGTTATTGGAACTCATGAAGGAAGACTATACAGACTACTAGAAAGTAATGATGAAGCTCTTATACATGATGAAGTCAATCCCAGTGAACTTTAGCATTATCTTTCCTCAAAAAGATGGTTGAAGGAATACCAAAACTACAATCTACATATGAAGGAATTTGCAGAGGATGTGCTCTTGGTAAAAATGTTAAGAAGCCATTCTCAAGCAACAATAATAGATCTAAGGAAATCCTAGATCTAATACATTCAGATGTTTGTGGTCCAATGCAAGTCAAATCTCTAGGAGGTTCCCTTTATTATGTAATCTTCATAGACGATTACTCAAGAAAGACTTGGTTGTATCTCCTGAAAACAAAGGATGTAGTTTTCAACAAGTTTCAAGAATTCAAAGCAGAAATAGAAAACCTCACAAGCAAGAAAATTAAGATTTTGAGAACAGATAATGGAGGAGAATACAAATCCAAGGAATTTGTTGCCTTTTGCAAATCAACATGGACTAGGAGGGAACTAACCGTTCCTCATAATCCTCACCAAAATGGTGTAGCAGAAAGGAAGAATAGATCCATTGAGGAAACCGTGAAGGCACTAATGAATGATCAAGGTTTGTCCATGTATTTATGGGGAGAAGCAGCCATGACAACAATATATGTTCAGAACAGAAGTCCCCACCGCATATTGAAGGATATGACTCTAGAAGAAACCTTCTCAGGAAAGAAACCCAATGTGGAACACTTAACAATCTTTGGGTGCCCTGTTTACATTCATATCTCCAAGGATAAAAGGAAGAAACTAGAACCCTCAAGAAATGAGGGCATATTTGTTGGATACAGTGAATCATCCAAAGCCTACAGAATCTATATCCCAGAACAACATAAGGTTGAAGCCAACAGAGACGTGATCTTCAATGAGAAGATGGTTTTCAAGAAATCTATAGAAGAATCCATAGAAGAAGAAGAATATGAAGAGCTTAAAGAAGAAAGTACCTATCTTCCAGAAAATCAGAATGAAGAACCAGAACAACTTGATCATCCGACGCAGCCATGTGAACCTATTGAATCAGTCACTGTACCCAAAACTAGAAAACGTCCAACTTGGCTTGAAGCTACCCTATAAGAAGCAGAAAGACTCAAAGCCCCAAGTGGCACCTTCAGAGAAAGCAAAAAGCCCAAAAGATTTTCCAGCTATGCAACATGTAGAACAAAGCTTATAAATGAAGAACCCACCACATTTGAAGAAGCAACTCAGAAGAAACAATGGAAAGAAGCCATGATAGAAGAACACCGGTCAATCATGAAAAATGACGTATGGGAAATTGTGCCTAGACCCAAAGAAAAATCAGTGGTAACTTCAAAATGGGTCTATAGGATCAAACATGCAGCAGATGGACAAATACAAGGCAAGGTTCGTAGCTAGAGGGTTCTCTTAGAAGGAGGGAGAAGATTATGACAAAACATTTGCTCCTGTTGCCAGATATACTTCTATTAGAGCCATTATATCTTTTGTTGCCTCCATGGGATGGAGTCTACATCAGATGGATGTAAAGACAACTTTCCTCAATGGAGCAATTGAAGAAGAAGTATACATTGAACAACCTCAAGGCTTTGAAGTACATTCCAGAGATACTCATGTTTGCAGATTAAAGAAATCTTTGTATGGACTCAAACAAGCTCCAAGAGCTTGGTATGCTAGAATAGACAACTACTTAATAAGACTTGGTTTCTCTAAGAGTCATGCAGATCCAAATCTCTACTACAAAGTTGTGAACAATGCACCTGTGATTCTACTACTATATGTCGATGACTTATTCTTGACAGGTGCAGAGTCTCTCATCACCCAGTGTAAGAAGGAACTAGCTTATGAGTTCGATATGAAAGATCTCGGTCTCATGCACTATTACTTGGGACTAGAAGTATGGTAGAAGCGTGGTGAAGTCTTCCTTGGATAAGGAAAGTATGCAGTAAAGATTCTTCAGAAATTTGGAATGATGGATTGCAAATCCATGGCCACTCCTATGACCACAGATATAAGAAAAGTAAGAGACTCAAATTCTGATCCAGTAGACCCGTCCCAATATTGGAAATTGATTGGATCATTGATGTATCTAGTAAATAGCCGACCAGATATTTGTTTTGTTGTACGCACCTTAAGCCAGTTCCAGGTGGAACCCAGACATGAGCATTGGATAGCTGCAAAACATGTGCTAAGATATATTCGTGGACGCTAAACTATGGTTTAAGATACACCTCATCCAGTGATATACAACTTCATGGATTCACAGATTCGGATTGGGCAGGGAGTGCAAAAGACAGAAGGAGTACTTCAGGGATGTGTTTCAGCTTGGGCTCTACTATGATATCATGGTCTAGCAAAAAACCGAAGTCTGTCGCACTCAACACAGCAGAAGCAGAGTATATTGCAACATGTGAGGCATGTACCAAAGCAGTATGGCTAAGGAAGCTGATTTCTGGATTATTTGATTAGGTACCAGATTCGACTGTAATACACTGTGACAATCAGAGTTGTATAAGGCTATCTGAATACCCAGTGTTTCATGACCGGTCGAAACATATTGATATCAAATACTACTTTATTCGTGATAAAGTCCAGGAAGGAGAAGTGAAACTCCACTATATCCCCATAGATGAGCAGGTAGCAAACATTTTGACAAAGCCTTTGTCCAGGATAAAGTTTTCATACTTAAGGGACAAGTTGGGGCTCGTGGAGATAACTCCCTTAGCTGAAAGGGAAGAGATGGCTACCCATGTTGGGAGGGAGCACTGATATATATATTATTGATTCATGGACAGTCATTTTCTAGTTTGGAAAATGGTCCAGGTTGGGCAGTTCCTTTCCAGTTCGGAAAGTGGTTTGAGATTTCTGACGAATAGGCATTTTCCAGTTCGGAAAATGGTCCAAATCGGATAGTCATTTTCATAATGAAAATGGTCCGATAGATTGTTGATGTACCATAGACAACGATTCCCCTTGTGGCCAGTGTGGGGGAATGGTGTAGGATAGTCATTCTTCTTGGCAGTCACTCTGAGTAGTGGTCAAGAAGAATGGTCTACCTCGTTGGGCAGTCATTCTTTCAAAGTTCACAGTTGTGAGTAGTTTCGAAGAATGGTCCGTTTTGGAGGTTGGTGCAGGACAGTCATTCCCTAGGGCAGACTCATTCTCTCTAGGTTGCACTATGATTAGTGCCGGAGGAATGGCCTAGTTAGGTGAATGGTCCAGGTTCAGCAATCAGGGACAGACATTCCCTAGGGCAGACTCATTCTCTCTAGGTTGCACTATGATTAGTGTAGGATGAATGGCCCAGTTAGGTGAATGGTCTAGGCTCATAAATCAGGGACAGTTATTCTTCTATGCTTATGAAGAATAGTCCAGATAGCCCATGGCTGATGTTTTACCTTCGGATGGCAGATGCTCTTCCAAATCTCACAGATGTGAGTGGAAGAATGGCCCAGATGACTTAGTTTGTATCATGATATTGTTTATATAGATTGATATCAGATGATATGATTGTTATAGATATTGTATGTCTCTAGATAGTAGTTGTATACTACTATGAATAGACACAATTGTGTTCTATTGGATGGCATTGTTCTGATTGCCATGGAGACTATCTAGTTGGATAGTGATGATGATACTACCGGTTGAATGGTTTGTTTGTGCTCAAGACCATTGCCTTTTATACCTCCCTAGCTAGGAGGGAGTGTTGAAGTTATGGTAGCTACGGGAGGTATTAACCTCCATTTGTAACCATTGACGAGACTAGAATATTCCAGGAAGCAAGAAGAAACCCTAAAGCATTGGACATAACCCTAGAAGACAAGTCGGCTAAAGGAAATATTTAATATTGAGTTTTTAGCCTCCAAAATGAGAAGTCGGCCCAGACAGCTAAGGAGGAGCAGTATAAATACAAGACGCTAGAGCTCATTTGGAAGACACAGCTCGCAACTGCAGAAATTTAATGGTGCGCACTGCAGAAATTTAATAGTGCGCAAGTCTGGAGAGTAGCTCTGCAGTTACTGCAACCTGTAATTTCGGTCTTTCTGGGTTGGACTTTGTTATCAGTCTTGGTTATCCTTGCTTGGTGTATTAGCCTTGGTTGGCTATTGATTTGCTACCAGAATTCTTTTCTATCAAGGTTAAGGTGCTCGGGGGTGGCATTTGTGCCTATGGTTGGGTGACAATATTGCTATATTGTCTATGGTTAAACAAGCACGTCCACTTTTCTAACACTGTACATTATAGATATAAATAGACTTTCCATGGAAACCCAGTATTTCTAATAAAACAAAAAAAAAAAGTACTGACCTACAAAAACTGTCGTGCTTTGTCTGTGGAATCCCCAACTATTGCAACAAATGAAGCAATCTTACCCTACTTTTCGATATCTGTCGAGTTCTCCATTGTTAGAGTAAGATATAATAGACCTGCGAAAATGGTGAAACAAATTCCTGGAAAACGGACCTCATTGCCTGAAGACAGACAAACTCGTTGGAAATCTTAAAATGGGCATTCCTAATTAGCAAATTTATAGAGAATTAGATACCATGTTGCACCCATTCGAATAATGCAGAAATTAGGTTGTATTATATTAGAAAACACTCAAACACACAAAATCCCTCTAATTCTAACTTGAGTATCCTGTGGATTCTGCCAGCGAATGTGTTTGGATCCTCCAGAATGAACCCCAAGGTGAGCAGGGCGGTCTCATACAAAAGCATCACCAGATTCTTCACCGATTTCTGTAATCCCAAGCAATTCATAATGGCCTTTTCAAAACAAAAGGGTCGTCCGTCATAGCTCATCAGAGATCTGACTCAAACAAGTTTCCTTCAAAATTCTTCTGATCCATTCGCCCACACTCAATTTTAGATGCTCCAAATGAAAATTCATGTTTCGTTGGCGATGGAACATTGATTCTCAGTTTTACAGTAAAAGAAGGGCGCAAAATTCGTGAAGGAATACTAGAGGTTGACGAAATCGTAGCTCTTTTCAGATATAAGTGTGTACCCTCTCAAGAATAGAGCATTGGGTGGGACCGCCTCAGGAAAAGCAAAGAGCATATGCACTGACAGTGCCATTGGAGGTATTGTTATCTTTATTAAACAAGACCCTCTCATCTGAAAAATGAAATGGAAAGTTGAAGAATTTAGGCTTTCCTATTGCCATACCTCTACCTCTAATCGAAGACACGAATCTATGATTCCATCCTCAGCATGCTTGCGTGGTATGCCCATGTCCATGAAAAGCCAAAATTCAACATTTTGTGACAGGTACATTCTCGTGAAATTCGATGCATTTTCCAGTGCATTGAGCCTCTTCCCCACTGCTTTCAACATCGATCTGGTGTTCTGTAACTGCCCTTTTAGACAATCGATTCGATGTCGCATTGTCTGCGTGACATTTCAATTCTGCAAGGCTGGGTGGATCCGCGCCTACGATTTATCGACCACTTTTCTTATAGCTGAAACTACAGAGAACAGCTCAAATGCAGTGATAAAAAAAAGAGTGAAAATCATAGTCGGAAGTGCACAACTGTATTAATCAATCATAACCATGGTATTGTCAATGCACCGAAGAAAATGAGAAGGGAAGAGAAGCTCAGCGCTTGTCATTTTCTTAACATCTCTAATCCTTGTAACCTTAATGCTAGTTTTTCGATTTTAATTCCTCTGTATATGCTGATGGTTATTCTTGAAATAAACCCGGGATTCTTGGATAAAAGAAAGGGAGCAATAAACACCCTGTTGCTAAGAATTTAGGGGAGCAATATTGCAAAGAATTTAATATTTTTTTATGTTGGTAAAGAGTTTAATGTTTTGTATTCCGGGTGTAGGTTGTTGGATCCAAAGTAACTATGGATCCAACAACTTACGGCCATTAAATTATTTGCAGCAAAACACTTATTACTTGTTATAAAAAAAAAAATCTTATTTAATATATAATACATATATAGAACATAATATTTTTCTAGATTAGGTATTGTCTAATTGTTTTATGTTTTTGTTTTTTTAGCTGAAATTTGGTGAATGTAGAAATGGATCCAACTTATTGAAAACACAGAATTAACTACTCAAATTTGTAGATACAACAATTTCTGATCGAATTTCTAGCAAATATCCCCAAAAAAATATCTCAGAAAAAGACCAAAACATAAAATGTTTAGACTACATCTTCTCAACTCTACCAAAAGAATAGCATGTAAAACCTGAAACCTACACACCTACCATTAATTTATGATTTTTTTAAATATAAAATATTATACTCTTAACTTTTATCAAATAATAATTGAACACATTAATATATTTTATTAAAAAATATAAATAAGTAATAATAACTTAAGATATTCTCATTTTTTATGATCGATTACGATGCGGCTAGGGCATCCTGAGTTCACCGTTTTGTAGGTTTATTTTCTTCGATTTGGAGCATCTCCCCTCTCGCTCCTCTTCATTTTTGGACTCTATTGGTTGTCGAATAAAGGTATGCACTGGTGATCGCACCTTCGAATCCCCTAGCCACTGCTTACAAGTCTGATCGAGCGTGGATCTGGGGCTTTTTTATTGGGTTTGTTGGGATGCAGTTTGTGGATCCATTTTGATTGCACAGACCCTTGATCTCGCGGTTTATGGAGGGTACGGAACTCGTCTCCATCTCTTGCACAGATCTGGTTTTTCCTGGTGTGATGTATTTGGATTAGGGTGTGACGTTCATGATCTGGTGCATTGCAGTGTCTTTTCTCTTGTTTATGCTCCAGATCTGAACCTTTGTTATCTGATATGTTGTGACGGATCAACCTTTGTGAGTGGGCGGATCTGGGGTTGGTTCTTGGTACTTGGTTCTTCCGCTTTGTTCCGCTCCCGGTATGTGGTTCCTCTCTCTGGTTTCTTTGGTTTGTTCAGGGTTTGATGTATGCTCAGATCTGACTCCTATTAGTGGTTGTCGATGGTATTTTTCCTCTTATCTGGTGGTGGTTGTGCTAGAGCTTTGAAGTCTAATCTTTAGGCATGCGGTGTTGTGTATGGCACTTTGAGGTCCTTCGAGAGGGTGTGTTGGTTCTGGTCTTCTCTTTTACTATTGTTGGTTGAGGTCTCATTGATGTTGTTGCTATCTGGTTCTGTTGATATGAGGGTTTCATACCACTCTGACCTGGTCCATCCGACCACTAGGGTTTTGTTGGGATTGCATTTTTGGGGTTTACTGTGGCGAGATCTCTTGACTCGACTTTTTCGGTCTATTCAGGGTTTCTCCCTAGCTTATGTTTTTATATTTTCTTTTTGGCTTACCAGTGAGTTTTTGTGTTCCTTTGTGAACTTTATACCCAAGATTGGGCCATGCTTAAGGCACCTATAGAATATAATTTGGTTCTCTTCGGATGAATAGAATTACGTTTTTTTCGTGGAAAAAAAAAGTAATAACTTAAGATATTAATATTTTTTATTGTAAAATTATAATTAAATAAAATTTTGTATTTGAAATGTTTATATATATATATTAAATGATAAAAAAAAATTACACTTCAAAAAATATGATTCCTTTAGCATATTAAGAAATTTGATCCCTGTTAGTGTTTGATAGCTCCGAGTTTAAAATGGATCAACTCTAGTTTAATTTTTTAGATGTTGTATGTAGTTATTTAATTTTGATTTAATTTTATTTATTGTTGTCACCTAAAGTTAGATTAAGTGACAACATCTCCCCCATACTGGGTTGTAGAGCACCTAGCTACTCTCGATGCAAAAAAGGTGAAACATATAATTTTTACTAGAGGAGGGGATTACAAATTTATATTACTAATTCTTATCTATTAGATATTATGTATTGGTGGAGGTGAGTTTTGTTCTCGAGTTACTCTGTAACATCCCACTCTGGCGCACTGAGAAAACTTATTCTTTGAGGACACTTGCTCGCAAGTGATCTGGACTTTTATGATATTAAAACATTTATCCTTGATTATGATGTGTTATGATAGATGACATGATGTTTTACTGCTTTGACATAGACAGGTGCTATTGACTCAGTTTTATTGAGCGTGCAGGGTTTTGGACCTTGAGGATGCAGAGGCATCGATGGAACCCCTTGGACTCCAGATTGAGTCAGGAAGTGTGCTTTTTGGGTTGATTTATTTACTGTGATATTTCATTGATTTGATGATGTGATGTGGACATGTTCTAACACGATTGTTGATGATGCAGGCTGACGATAGCTTGTCGACCAGACTCACATATGGATTAAAAGGGCCACACACGAGTACCAGAGAGGTTGAGAGAGAGGTGTGGACAACAGCCCTGCCACAGCCTACTAGCACTCCCGTCGTGGCTCGAACTGTAGGTTAACGATTACCTAGTTCGAGAGGATCCACGATGCCGTGAGGGCAGACTGCGACAGTCGCTCACG
>SNQJ01S0016504.1:146368-167570 GCA_010110895.2 Picea sitchensis
AAATCATAGATGGCAGGAGGGATAAAGAAAAAATTGTCAAAATTTGTAATGACGTTCGGAAAGACAATCATGCAATGCAAAGTGTGATCTGATCAAATAACGATGAATACCAAAATAACCTTCCATGGTTATTAACAGAGCAACAAAGCAATCGTGTAAAAGAGGTCATTCAAAAAATTAAATTTCCAACAGGTTTTTATTCAGACATAAAGAATATCTTAAAGAAGAAAGGTGAATTTGGTGGGATAAAAACACATGATTGGCATACCTTCATTAAGGTAATTAATCATTTTAGTATTCATATTTATATATTGGTCGATACATTTTTTGAGCTTTTTAATTTTTTTTGTCTAGTTTTGAACAAATAACGATTTGTTTTTATTGTTATGGTATGTTCTACCTCTATCTCTCCCAAACGACTTTGACAACAACGTCAAACAAGTTATATATGATCTTGGAAAATACATGAGGTAAGTAGCTGCAATATATATGCAAAATAAATTTCAATATTTTGTTGTACTTAATGACATGTGTTTTACTTGTAATGTAATATGTATTATGTTTTGTTGAAACATGTTATTTTCTTGCATCATGATCTGTAGATGGTTGTCATTCAAATAAATCCATGACGATGATATAAAGTATTGGAAGAGAGAAATTCCTCGGCTAATGTGTGAAATGCAGAAGTATCTACCTTCAACATTTTTCAATGCACAAGAACACTACCTCGTACACCAAGTTGAGGAGATTGAAATGTGTGGACTTGTACACACAAGATCAATGTGGATGGTGGAGAGGCACTTGAAATCATTGAAGGCTTTGGTTAGACACAGAGCACGTCTTAAGGGTTCTATGGTGGAGGGATATATGGTATATGAATCCATGTTGTATAGTAGTCAGTATCTTCCTAAATTAGTAGCACAAGCTATGCATGCAGTGGATTTCATTTGGGATGTGAACTCCATCAAATTTTTTTAAAGGGAGCAGTTGTTGGGGAAAGGTACAATAAAGAAAGTGAGAGGTAATTAAATTGTGGATATTTTTAATAAATATAAATTTTCATTTTTTTGTGTATATGATCATACTCATTTAATATTTATTATTTCATCATTTATTAATATTTACCATGGTTATAACTAATATTTAATATTAGTGAATTGTGATTTTTTGATTAGTCAGTTGTTCAAGATTGGGATGCACTACATTTATACATTGCAAACAATCTTGATTGGATGAAGATATGGATTGATATATGTAAAGAACGTCATGGTGACAGGTTATCATGGAAAGAACTATCTGAATTGGTTAGATAATCTCGTTGTAATGGAGACTCTGATGTTACACAGAAGGAAATAGATTTAGCATGTTGTTTGAAAGATGGAAAGGTAAGCAAATTCACCCATTTTATTCAGTTATTTTATATTATATTAATGTGACTGTAGGTGTGTTTTTTTCATATTATACTTTCCAAGTTATATAAATTTGTTTATTATTGATTGACAATGCATCTTTTACATGTCTGGCATATTGCAGTTGAAACACCACAAGGCTATGTGGTGCAATGGTCGTAAATTTCGCATCAAACAGTTGGATGAAACCAGAAAAAATTCTGACAGTGGGATAACTGCAGTATTCTAGGTCACTAATGTTTCCTCTAGGAGTGACAGACGTCCTCGAGAATCTTAAAATAGATACTACGGGTTTTTGAATAATATAATTGAGTGTGACTTTAATTCCTTCAAATTAGTTTTGTTCGATTTCAAATGGTATAGGTTATGAATGCATGAACGTGATGAAGAAATAACCGTTATTCAACATGCCAACGGATTTCTGATGATTAAAACAACAGTTTTTGAAAACGAAAATGACCGCTATGTTTTTCCAAGTCAATGTGAACAAGTCTTTTACTCAAAGGTTCCAGGTAAGAGGGATTGGTCATTTTTTGTTAGATATGATCCAAGAGGAAGGCCAGTAAAGTATATTGTAGATGAAGAAGATGATATTGAAGAAGAAGATGATGTAGAGATAGAGGAGGAAGAATATGGGTCAACATATGAAGAAGACGAAAAAAGATGAACCAGGCATATGATACAATGCGTCAGTTCTTGATGATGATATCGATGAAGATATGCTCGAAAATGACATTGATGATGATGATGATGATATCATCATTCCTTTCAACATTGTTTCTGAACTGGATGTTGATACAGATGTCGAGTTGGATGATCAAGAAGAAGATACAGATGTCGAGTTGGATGATCAAGAAGAAGATACATAAGAAGGATGATACAAATGTTGCATTGGTCGATGAGGTACGTAACTAGATATTTTAATTTGTATGAATTATTCTCTTTAAATAATTTTTTATGTGGGTTAATTACATGTTTTTAAGTTTTATTTCATTTTTGTTTTGGTAGTTTCTATGCATGATTACTATGTTTCTTTTGTTTATTTTCTATTTTATAGATTGGGTATTGGGGAATTGAGAGCGATGTGAGGGGGGGAGGGACCATATGAGCTTCCATCTTCACGTGGTTGGCCTGGTTTAGTAGATAATAAATTATTCTCGAAACCAAGAGAAGTTCATTCATTCATATTTATACTCAAATATCATTCACAGACCCACTCTATATACTGTCTCATCTCGTCCTCATTTCCTTTTAATTTTCTCGGTCGAATTTTAAAGGAAACAACTATTAAAAGACATTGTAATAGGCCTAGAGTACATGATGAGAAACAATAATACCTATAGGTCATAATAGCGACGACCTGTAGGTATTACGACATCCATAACGTCGCTCCCATGCTGTCTATGTCATTGATATATAGCTTACTATCGCTTAACCGACGTGACCATTCATCGGTATTACGATGTCCATAACGTTGCTCCCCATGGCGTCCATGTCGTTGATACATATCTTACCATTGCTCAACTGATGTTACCATCTGTCTGTCTTCCGACTTCCATAACATCACTCCCATGACATCCACGTCGTTGATATATAGCTTACCATCGCTCAACCCACGCTACCATCTGTCTTTATTTTGATGTCCATAACGTCGCTCCCATGGCATCCACGTAGTGGAGACCGACGAAATGGGACGTCAGAATTCCGATGTCTTTGGCATCGTTGTAGCGACATCTATATGGGGTTTGGACGGTCAAATCCGAGATAACACGTGTCTGCATGAAATGTCACAACAAAGACGATATCTATGGCATCAGAAAAGCAACATCATGGGAAACGACGTTTGAGGGGGTCCGTTGTTTGTCGTTCTCCTGACAATATAAAGTGTCAATTGTGTCGAACGCGTCGAAGAAATTTGACCCAAATGTACTAGTGTATCTACCGTTATTAATAATGAAATGTAGTGGAGTCCCCTTCACCCACATTTTTGAATGGAAGAGGCACTCCCCCTCCTTAGGATCCTCTGGCTCTTCTAGTTGGATCTTTTTGGTTGCAACAATAACACTCGTTTCTACATCAATGATCCAATTTCCATTATCTTGCTCCAAATTAGAATCTAATTTGTTTCCTTTTATTTTATCCAACAATGATTTTTCCAATTTGTTGATTAAGGTTGGTTGTCATTGATGTCAACCCTTGAACAAAGGCCGATAGCACAAAAGTTTGGGTAATGGACCCAAGGATGTTTCATGTATAATGGTATGTGTTTTAATATATTTTAAGGTAATACTATTGTATATGGATAGTACATGTCATTCAATTTTCGGTGGTATGTGGAACGTCACATAACTCCTCACTGTTAGAGAGTTATGGCCATGAGAAGTTGGAGAACCTAGGTTTGGGTAATGGACCCAAGTTTGTTTGATGGATAATGGTATGAGTTTTGATATATTTGAAGGTAAGACTATTCTATATGGATAGTACATGTAATTCCATTTCTGGTGGTATGTGGAAAGTCACATAAATCCTCATGGTTTGAGAGTTAAGGCCTTACAAAGTTGGAGGACCCTCATATGTCATCTAAAAGCCCCAAAAGGTCAAAGTAGTCAAAGTGGTTTAAAAGATTTTAGAAGGTAAATAATAAAGTGAAGTGATAAGTGTACTATAATTCAAAGTGAATACAAAATAAATTATTTAAATAATAAATTTAATGGGGAAATTAGAAGTGGGTTAACCCTAAAATAAGGAAAGTGGGCAAAGTAACCTAGAAGATGCTTTTAAGGAAGCCACTTGGAGAGTATAAATAAGAGGCAAGGCTCTCTCATTTTATATAAAAATTGAGAATATTGAATATCTATAGGTGACTGAGGTAACCAAAGGATATCTAATCCGAATTTCAGAGGGAAGGTGAAGAAAAGAAGACCGAAATTCAAGGGAGGATCAATTCTTTTGATAATGTTTTCTAAGGTATGTTATTTACAGGCCATCTCACCATTTCCGCAATAACATTTTTTCTAGAATGATTCAGACCGTAAAATTGATAGGAAATTGAGGAAACATATCTTAGTATCTGTAGTAAACATTTCAGCTTGTGGTTCGTTGTATTTTTGGTGTTACACTTCGTGGAAAATAGGGTTTGTGGCTAGTCCTGAAACTAGTCTAAAACAAGTGTTTCGGGTAAAAACGTCATAAAGTTTTCATAACAAATCCAAATTCATTAAAACCAAATGTGTTGGTTAGAGTATATCCTTTAGTATTATGTGTATCATTTTCATATCTATTCAACAAATATTCTATGCGGGGCACTCTCTACAAGGTCGCTCTCTAGAATAAGCCAGAATTCAACAAGGTATGTCATTTTTGCTATAACTCTTTTGAGAGGTTCCAAGTAGTGACACCTGGAGGAATCGAATAAAACAAATTGAAGAGCATTGTGTGCTATTTTCAGATCTTTAATCATTACATGTACATAGTTATGATTATTTCAAGTTAGGGTTGTTGACTAATACCAAACTAGTCATGCGAGACTAAAGAAAAGTTTTATGAAAATGCTAGTCTCTTGTTGTGAAAGTTAATGAAGGTTTGCAAGTATGTGATCATATACACCAGGTCTATTACAGATTTACAAATCATATTTGGATGATGAAATTGATGAGGGATTTTGGTTGAAGTACATGTTGGGTACATGGTTGAGACAAGTAGTTGATAAGTTGGCACATACATGAGGTGTATAGTTGATGATGTTGGTACATATTGATGACTCATAGTTGATGATTAGTTGACACATGATTGGTACATACTTGGTACATGGTTGGATGCACTTGTTTATGGTACAGGTTGATTACAGGTTGTTTGGTACAGATTGGTGCATGGTTGATGCACTTGTTTATGGTACAGGTTGAGGTACTGGTTGATGCATGGTTGATGCATGGTTCATGTTTATTGGTACATGTTTAATCGGTATATCTCACAGTGATAGTGTGACAGTGGTTCCATCATTCTACTTCTACTTCAAGGCGGTTGGACAGGGCAAGGACAAGTGGTTGTAGTAGAAGAACATAGGGGGTTGTAGCTTCCTTTTGGTTGTAGCCAGAGAATAGGGGAGTTGGAGCTTCCCTCAGGTTGTAGCATGAGAAACAAGGGAGTTGGAGCCTCCTTCCAGTTGCATCTGGAAAACAAAGGAAGTTGGTGCTTCCAATGAATGTAATTCTTCAAGACATATAAGAAAAAACATTATGTGGTTTTCTCCTGCTTTGGGTTTCCACATAAAACACTGGTGTACTGTGTATATGTATGATTGTTCATTTTTTCATTGCTTATTTACTCTGCAGTTATTGGATGATAATTCTACATTGATATAACACTTGGATTATATGGTTAAAAGTTATTAAATTGCTCTATTACTGATTCACCCCCCCTCTCAGTAATCCAACAATTGGTATTAGAGAAGGTTCCTTCATAAATCAATTTAACCATTGAAAGGTAGATCATGGAGAACAACAACTTGTATAAAAATGGAATACCATAGTTCAATGGACAGAAGTATGCATTTTGGAGCATAAGGATCAAAACATATATATAGGCACAGGGATTTGAAATTTGGCAATCAATTGTAGATGAATACACAACACCAACAGTTCCGCAAACAAATGACAAAGTAGTGAAACTTAGTGAGAATAATTCCAAAGCCAAAAATGCACTTCTGAATGGTCTTAGTGAAATGGTATTCACCAAAGTTGCACATTGTAAATCCGCTAAAGAGATTTGGGACAAACTTCAAAATATTTATGAAAGAGATTCAAAAGTCAAAGAAGCAAAGCTTCAAACTTACAGAGGTCAGTTCGAACAACTTAATATGAAGGAAGATGAGAATATTGTAGCTTACTGTTTACGAGTTGATGAAACAATAAATGTAATCATAGGATTGGGAGAAGAAATCAAAGAATCTATAATTGTTCAAAAAGTACTAAGATCTATTCCTATGATATTTGACCCTAAGATATCATCACTAGAAGAAAGATCAGATCTAAACTCAATAAGCATGGATGAATTACATGGAATCTTCACAACATATGAAATGAGAACTGAACAGGAAAATCCAAATATAAAAGACACATCCTTCAAAGAATCCAAAAATTCAAAGCAAAAGGGAAGGAAAAAATAAGAACATAGTAGTAGCAGTGACGTCTCAGAAGATGATGAAGAAGTGACCAACTTTGTCAAAAGACTGAACAAGGGAACCGACAGTAGGTATAGAGGTAAGATTCCTTTAATTTGTTTTAATTGTGATGGTATTGATCATTTTTCTAACAAATGTCCTTATAAGAAAAAGAGAAATGATGAAGGTTACTCAAAAGGAAAACAAACATATAAAGGCAAAATTATCACAAAGAAAATTTTCAAGAAAAGCTTATGCACCAAATAATATATCTCATCATCATATGAAGATGAAGTTAGTGACAGTGAGACAGAAAGAGTTCTATTTATGGCAGTAGAAGAATCTGATAAAGAAGACTCCAAAGAAGAATATGAAGAAGCCGAAGAAGAATATGAAGAAGTCGAAGAAGAAATTGGAGAGGCATAAGTTGACTACCGAGAGGAATTAATGTGTGCCATAGAAATTATTAGAAGAGAAAAGAAAAAAAACAAGAAACTACAAGAAAAACTAGACAAGAAAGAAGACACTCAAGAACTAAAACAAATGATCACAAATTTGAAGGTTCAAATAGAAGAAGATAAATTAATTGAAGAAGCACTCAAAGAATAGCTAGAAGAAAAAGACAAGATCATTGGAAATTTGGAAGCAAATTTTGTCACATTAAGAAAGGATCTTCAAAATAAAAATATGCAAAACAACTCAAAAGTTTTGGATGACATTATTAGCAGTCAAAAATCTCATCATGACAAGTCTAGAATTGGATACAATCAGACAGAAAAAGGATCAAGCTCCAAAACAACAAAGCAAGAAACATATCCAAAAAGCTTTGTAGAAACAATCAAGGGGGATAGAAAGATCTACAAGGAAGATTACAAGGACACTCCTCCACCGAGAAGATTCAGATTTCAGAATCAACAACCGACAAATAGGCCTCATGAAGAAGAAGAATTCATAAGAGTACCTCCTTTCAGGAGATATTCAACTCCCAGGTATCAAACTATCTTTTTTGGCTTATGTTATGCATGTAATAATTTTGGACATAAAGTTGTGAATTGCAGAGCTAACAACAGGAACAAAAACAACTTTGAAAGTCATACACAAAGGGGTTAACCAAGAAGGCCTAATGAAACACAGAGAAGAAGTTACAACAGGTTTGAATATTTGAGCACTGAAGTGGAATGTTACAAATGTAACAATTTTGGACACATGGCCAAAGATTGTAGAATGACAACCCCTCCTAGAGAACTGGAACAAAATAACAACAGTCACAGACAGGAACCTTAGAAAAGGACATGGATAAGAAAGAAGAATCAGTATAGCAATGAAGAATACACACTCGCTCTACAAGCTAAGCAGAAGAAACGTGGTTGGTATGTTGACATTGGGTGTTCAAAACACATGACATGTTATAGAGACAATTTTCTTACATTAGGAAATGAAAGAGATGGATTACTCTCATTCAGAAATGATGATTCAACCAAAATCATTGGAAAAGGCATAGTCAGAATTGGGAACAAGAATACAAAGGAAAATAATGTTCTACTAGTAGAAGATATGAAACATAATCTTCTAAGTGTGAGTCAAATGTGTGACCAAGGTCATAAAGTTACTTTCGAATTCACAAAAGTGTGAGATAAGAAAAGAAGGTTCGGGAAAATTGATTGCTACAACTGTGAGAAATTCAAGCAACATATATGTGTTAAGTGAAATTGGAAATGAAAAGTGTTGTCTAGGAAAGGAAGATTAAAGTTGGCTATGGCACAGAAGAATGGGTCACATACATTTTGATAACCTTTTCAAAGTCAACAAAATATAAGTAGTCAGAGAAATGCCCCAGATCATGAAACCAACCAACACTTTATGAAACCATTGTCAACAAGGAAAACAAACAAAGACCAGGTTCAAATCAAAGGAATATTCAACAAAAAGACCACTGGAAATTGTGCATATTGATATAGTTGGACCAACTACAACAAAGGGCTTAAAAGGTGAGAAATAATTTATGTTCTTAGTTGATGATTATACAAGAATGACCGCAGTTTGTTTTCTCAAGAATAAGTCAGAAGCTTTTGAAAACTTCAAGATCCACAAGGAAATGGTTGAAAATGAAATGGATTCAAAAATTAAATGCTTGATATATGATAATGGAGGACATTTCACTTCAAAGGAATTTATGGACTACTCCAACAATCATGAAATAAAAAGGCAATTCTCCGTTGCTAGGACACCTCAACAGAATGGAGTTGTTGAAAGAAAGAAAAGGACAGTACAGGAAATGGATCAAACAATGCTAATGGATTCCAAATTGACAGACATTTTTTGGAAACAGACAGTGCATACAACAATTCACATTCACAACAGAGTAATTCTCAAAAACAACACTGACAAAACTCCTTACGAGCTATGGAAAGGAAGACTGGAAAATGTAAAGCACTTCAGCATATTTGGAAGCAAATGCTACATCAAAATAGAAGATGGCAGAATGGGAAAGTTTGAATCTCGTTTGGACAAAGGAGTACTTGTTGGTTACTCAAGTACAAGAAAAGCGTACAAGTGTTACAACCTGAGATTGAACGAAGTGGAGGAAAGCATCAACGTAACAATTGATGAAACGGGGTAGACAAGAATTAAAGGAAGAAGAAAATGAATCAATGGAACAACTTTACGAAGAATAAACAAAAGATGAAAAAGAAGGGGAAGACAAAGAGGATCCGACAGAAACAGAAGAGCAAGTTAAGCAAGTAACTCCAAAAACACCTAGTAGACGAGTACAAAAGAATCATCCTTCGGATCAGATTATTGAAAACAAAGACGTTGGATTTGAGACTAGAAGAATAATTTCTTCACCAGAACAAATAAACCTAACACTCACATATACGATTGAACCAATCTATTTTGAAGAGGCCAGCAAGGATGAGTTTTGGAACAAGGCCATGGATGAAGAATTGGATCAAATAGAGAAAAATGACACTTGGGAATTGGTTCCATGACCAAAGGATAAGAATGTGATCGACACAAACTGGGTATACAGGAATAAATTGAATGAAGATGGATAGGTTATAAGGAACAAATATAGATTGGTATGTAAAGGATATGCACAAGTTGAAGGAATCGACTTTGAAGAGACATTTGCCCCAATTTCCATAATTGAAGAAATCTGATTGCTTTTAGCTTATCTGATGCAGACCCCCCTTCGGGGTTCTGCGACCTCCTGGTCTCTGGATCATTCCTATTCTCGAGCCATTTTGGCTCTTCGATTCCCTACTAGAATCCTTCTCTTTGATCCACAGGCCCTAATGAAACTACACCTACGCAAAAAATCACTCGGCGCAATCTTCCCCCATGCGACCACAGGTTGTGACCACACGCCTTATCAAAAGGCGCTTCGCATTTCGGGACTTCGAGACTTTTGCATGTGAGTCAGTCCTGACTCTTGTTTCCCGAATCCCCGATTGATGATTTCTCTCCAGGACCAGATCTACGGTCCTGTGCTATCCACGATCGATGACCACGCTCATGTCGTTATTTTGCGCTTCGGGATAATCTACGTGAGCCAACTCTGACTCACCATTCCCTGAAATCCCGATCTCTAGGTAAAGCACTTAGCCTCCGCTAGCTCCTCCCTTAACTTCCGCCCATGTGACCATTCGCCATGACCTAGGGCCAATCCTCTGAACACGTCGGGACTTCTCCACTTGCGAAGCCGGAACTTAGTCCAACGCTTGCTCCTTGAAATCCCAATCCTTGAACTTCCGAAATGTTGATATTTACCCGGGAAATCAATGATCGAGATCACTCCTCGATCAACGGCTAGGATCTCGTCGAGATTTAGCGTTTCGTGACTTCCGGGTAGTTGGTTCCTCCACTGTCCCAATTCTCGAAATGCAAATACATTAGATCGATGATCACAGTTCCTCCTGCGATATGACGGCTTAGATAAAATCGTGATTTTGAGCCTCGTGATCTCTTAAAACTCTTCCCGTTGACTTCTCTAACGTGGGAGTCAGCGAAATGTTGATCTCTCGCCACGTGTCCTTTCTGATGGACAACTAGGATCGTTTTGGCTCCCAACTCCCTGGGTATTTGCTCCTATCTTCACCTTTATTCTCATGGTGCCCAATCCTCCGTTGTGTGTGGATCTCCGCCACCTATCACCCCAGATCCAATGGTCTAGAATGATTTTGCATTTTCAGGTTTCGTGAATTCTCACCCTTCTCCACACTTACCCTCCCAAGTCTGAAATGTTGATGGCTTCCGGATATTCACCACCTATCCTCCAACGATGGATGGTTCTGATGATTTCACGGATTCTCCTTTCGCGAGTTTGATCCTTTGTTCCTTGAAAATCTCCTGATGTCCAATTCCATGACCACCCTCGATCTGCTGCCACATGTCACCTCGAACAATGGACGGTTCTGGTCGTTTCAAAACTTCTCCCGTGCACCTTCCTCTGGATCCAATGACTATTGGTCCTTGCGCCAGATCTGATGGCCCAAATCTGATCTTCCCTCTTGCGCACACTCTCACTTGTCTGGACTCTGATCAGATGGTCCATATCCTCCCACGATCTAGGGTTGTGATCGAATCATGATTTCACATATCACAACTTTGGAAACTAAGGACTTATGTCCTCACAACTCCTGGTATCCGATCCTGCGAAATGAACCAAGGGTTCAGATCTCTCCTGGATCGACGAGTCCTATTCCTCCTGAGCTTTGAGAGTTAGACGACTCTTACCTTTATCTTCCTCGTAGATTTTCTTGATCCGACGAATTTCGGCTATCAACGCTTCCTCCTCGAATATTCTTTGTCATCCATTCAGCTCCTTAACGAGTCCCATCCCAATCCTTTGGCGCTAACTCTCTTGAACTTTGATCTCCTGACTTAGAATATTTCCAGTCATTTGAAGATCTTGGCCTTCGAACTTCTCTCTGTGGGCTCAACTCTTGGTCTCGCTTCACTCTTCTAAAAGTGTTATCTCTCCTTTAAGCTTATGGACTTGGAACAAGTCCGTTTCATATGCACTTCTTGCGTTATTCCTTTTGAGATAGTTCTCCTTGGATATTTGGACCTCCCACGCACACCTTGCATCCTCGAGATTTTGTCCAACTCAGATTAGAAGTATTCCTTGAACAAGAGATACTTCTCGCCCTCCTGGCGTTCTTCTAATTGATGCACTCCCTGCAAATCTTTTCCTCACAGAGTGTTCAACAACTCTGTTTCTCCTAAACACGATGCAAATTTATTCTGTGCGCACTTGCACTGGCTCAATGCCCACCTAGCAAAGCTCCACATAGTTATCAATAACTCTGGTTCTTTGTACTTCTTCCACATAATCTCCCCTCTAAGGTATTCAGTAACCTTGAGGTTCCTTTTGAGCTTATGATCGTTCTAGTACGCCCTCCTGGAATGTTTTTCTCTGACTCCGCAGAGTTCAGATGCGCACTCCTTGAGCTGGCTACATAACCTATGATGTTATGTTGTGCACTCATTGCATAGCCTAAAGAACCCAGAATGATATAACATAACTCAAGAAGATAAAATAAATCTATCTTCCTACTATAAATGAAACCTATCATACATCTACATCATTCATTCATGAAACATAAACCCATGAACAACAATATGCAGGAAAAAATGCTTTTCTATTATATCTGTGTATCTATACAGATGTTTACATAAAAACGGGACTGCAACAGAGTCCCAGTTCTCTCAAAATCTCTCTCTCAGAACTATTCTACCTCCTAAGGCCTCTCTACCCAGACCTCTCTATCTTTCTCTTTCTATCTGCCTTCCTATCTGAAATCTGATACAAGATATCCTTACAAAAGAGGGGCTCTGTGAGCTCATCCTCTCTCACCTAACCTCATCCATTACATTGAAGTTTCATAAATTTTTACCCATAACTGACTACGATCTAGGCCTACTACAAGCAAACTTTTAAATGAAATCCAACCACTACCTGTACAAAGGTATGGCCCGACATTTACAATCTTATAGCACAATAATCCGTATAGGATTATTTCAAATTCAAAAATGGGAGGGTTAACGCCTCTCTCTTTCCCCATTGTGTGTCTGCATGCTGGTGTGATGGAGTGTTTGTTGAGGTGGAGCGATGCTCCTAATTCATACTCCCCTGCTAGGAAAAACATGAGCTCCTGCTCATGAGCTCCTCTTCTCCAGTGTTGAAATCTACATGGAACCCAAATTCTCTTCTAGAGTTGTCCTCTTGTTTCTCTATAGCTATGTTGTTGTTGTTGCTTCTTCTTTCTCCTCTTCGTTTCCTTCCCTACTGCTATGGCATGCTCTTTTATGTTCAACTCCCCTTTCATGACTGCTTCTTGCACTGACCTCAACATCAACTTCCTGATCTCTTCTATTACCTCGTCCAACTGCTCCAGTGGCTGGCTCTCTCTATGAATTCCTCTCGACTGCACTTCTTCCTTGCCATTGGATAGATCTACTCGATCCCCCATGATGTATTTATCTTCCTTTGTGGCATTGAGTTTCCACTCTGCTGCAGATTCCAGTCCTGCAGTCTCATCACCAAGATGTTGCTCGACTCCCTCTTGTGCTGGCATGTCTCCAACTCTTTCCAACTGTTCCTCTAGAAGGTGCGCTCCTCCACTTGTCTCCAACTTGACCTGTCAGATGTGTCTACCTTTCTCCAGGGATTCTAGTTCCTCATGTAGCTCAACAAAGTCTATGTCGTCTGCTTCCTTTTTTGTTGCAGGCTCCAGTGCTATAGTCATTTCCAGTTCAACTTCCTGGATGAAAATTTTGAGCAATTCTGCCAAATGCTCTTCTCCTGAATTTTACATGACTGTCTTCTGGCAGTCATTTTCTGGTTCTGGATTGTCCAACCAATCCTCCAACATCCTCAATTCTATATCCCATTGAGTGAGCATCTCAACTATGTGCTCCCCTTGTTCTCCTTGGGAATCTTCTGATATCTTATCCTTCATCATGACAGCCATCGCTAGTTGTCTTTATCCTATTGTTTCACTTTCATCATGTGCACTGGCCTCTCCCTGGCTGTTTGATAGGAATACCTTGATCCCTCCAATAATCAGAACACTCTTATGATCCTCCTCCTGGATGGTGAAATTTTTTAACTTGTCATCATCTTCATTCACATGGTCTACAAACCCACATGAATCTTCTCCTATCAATACTCCTCGCTGACATGAACTCACTTTTGAGCTCTCAAGACTTTTAGATAGTCTCATCTCCTTCTCCCTGCCCACCTGGAAATTTGGGAATTCTCTACTACCCACCTGGCAGTCTATGAGATCAACTGATCTGATCTCATTACCCACTTGGAAATATGAACTTTCGGCACTGTTTCCCTTGTAGTATACGATACCTTCCACTGATCTCTTTCCATTTCCCACCTGGCAATTCGAAAGTTCACTTCCGCCCACCTTACAGTTTATGAGATTCTCCTCTGTGTCACTGAGATTTTCAGCATGTCTCAGCCACCTTCTCATCAGCCTTCGCTGTTGTCTGGCCAAAAATTTCTGAACATGCCATTTCACTTTCTTATTCATGGGCCATCCATACACCCAATACGGTTTTTCATCCTGCTGCATTTCAAATGCAAGCTTCTCCATCTGTTCTCTTATCTCGCTAAGATCTTTGTCTGTCTCATCCTTGCTTTTCTATTGGTGGACCTTGATTTGACCACTCCTTTGGCATTCAATAGCCATCTCCACCTTATACCTGCCCTCCTGGCAATCCTATGGATTACTCTGTATTTGCAAGCATCTCCATCTTCTCCCACAACTCACCTGGTTGTTCAAATTTCTGATGTTGCTTACTTGCAAGTTGTTGTCCGTAAGAAAGGCTCAACCTTCTGATTACCTCTATTGCCTACATAATTCAATTCTGTGAGGCTCTGATACCACCTGATGCATCCTCCCCCCCATCAGGGTTCTGTGACCTCCCAGTCTCTGGATCGTTCCTATTCTCGAGCCATTTTGGCTCTTCGATTCCTTGTTGGAATCCTTCTCTTTGATCCACAAGCCCTAATGAAACTTCACCCACGCAAACAAGCACCCAACACAATATTCCCCCATGCAACCACAGGCTGTGACCGCACGCCTTATCAAAAGGTGCTTCACATTTCGGGACTTCTGGACTTCTGCATGTGAGTTAGTCCTGACTCTTGTTTCCCAAATCCCCGATTGACAATTTCTCTCAAGGACCAGATCTACGGTCCTGCGCTATCCCCGATCGATGGCCACGATCGTTTCGTGATTTCATGCTTCGGGATAATCTACGCAAGCCAAATCTGACTCTCCATTCCCCGAAATCTCGATCTCTGGGTAAAGCACTTAGCCTCCGCTAGCTCCTCCCTTAACTTCTACCCATGTGACCATTCGCCATGACCTAGGGCCAATCCTCCGAGCACGTCGGGACTTCACCAGTTGTGAAGCCAAAACTTAGTCCTATGCTTGGTCCTCAAAAGTCTGATCCCCGAAGTTCCAAAATGTCGATATTTCCCTGGGCAATCAACGATCGAGATCTCTCCTCTATCAATGGCTAGGATCTCGTCGGGATTTCGCGTTTCACGACTTCTGGGTAGTTGGTTCCTCCACACTCTCGATTCCCGAAATGCCAATACCTTAGATATACGATCACGGTTCCTCTTGTGATCTGACGACTTAGATCAAATTGTGAGTTCAAGCCTCATGATCTCTTAAAAATCTTCCCATTGACTTCTCTAACGTGTGATTTAGCAAAATGCAGATCTCTCGCCACATGTCCTTTCCAATGGATGGCTATGATCGTTTCAGCTCCCAACTCCCCGGGTATTTGTGCCTGTCTTCACCTTCGTTCTCCCGGTTCTCGATCCTCCGATGTGTGTGGATCTCTGCCACCTGTCACCCCGGATACAATGGTCCAGGATGATTTCATGTTTTTGGGTTTCGTGAATTCTCACCCTTCTCCACACTTACCCTCCCAAGTCCGAAACCTCGATGGATTCCAGATCTTCACCACCTATCGTCCAACGATGGACAATTCTGATGATTTCGCGTATTCTCCTTTTGCGAGTTTGATCCTCTGTTCCTTGAAAATATCCCGATGTCCAATTCCACAACCACCCTCGATCTATTTCCACCTGTCACCTCAGACGATGGACGGTTCCAGTCATTTCAGAACTTCTCCCATGCACCTTCCTCCGGATCCAACGATTGTTGGTCCTTGCGCCAGATCTGACGACCCAGATCTGATCTTCCCTCCTGCACACACTCTCGCATGTCTGGACTCTGATCAGACGGTCCAGATCCTCCCACGATCTACGGTTGTGATCAAATCGTGGTTTCGCATGTCGTGACTTTGGAAACTAAGGACTTCTATCGTCACAACTCCCGGTATCTGATCCCACAAAATGAACCAAGGGTTCAGATCTCTCCTCAATCGACGTGTCCTAGTCCTCCTGATCTTTGAGAGTTAAACGACTCATACCTTTATCTTCCTCATAGCTTCTCTTGATCTGATGACTTTTGGCTATCCACACTTCATGCTCGAAGATTCTCTGTCGTCCGCTCAACTCCTTAACGAATCCCATCCAAATCCTTTGGCACTAACTCTCCTAAACTTTGATCTCCTGACTTAGAATATTTCCAGTCGTTCAAAGATATCGGCCTTCGAACTTCTCCCTGTGGGCTCAACTCTTGGTCTCACTTCTCTCTTCTGAAAGTGTTATCTCTCCTTTGAGATTATGGACTTGGAACAAGTCTGTTTCATACACACTTCTTGCATTATTCCTTCTGAGCTAGTTCTCCTTGGAGATTTCGACCTCCAACGCACACCTTGCGTCCTCGAGATTTTGTCAAACTCAGATTAGAAGTATTCCTTGAACAAGAGATACTTCTCTCCCTCCTGGCGTTCTTCTGCTCGATGCACTCCTTGCAGAGATTTTCCTCACAGAGTGTTCAACAACTCTGTTTCTCCCAAACTCGACGCAGAGTTCTTATGTGCACACTTGCACTAGATCAATGCCCACATCCCAGAGCTCCACAAATTTATCAATAACTCTGGTTCTATGTGTTTCTTCCGCACAGTCTCCCCTCTAAGGTATTCAGTAACCTTGAGGTTCCTCTTGAGATTATGATCGTTCTGGTGTGCCCTCCTGGCACATTCTTCTCTGACTCCGCAGATTTCATATGCACACTCCTTGTGCTGGCTAAAGAACCTCCGATGTTATTTTGTGCACTCCTTGCACAGCCTAAAGAACCCATAATGATATAACATAACTCAATGAAGATAAAATAAATCTATCTTCCTATTGTAAATGAAACTTATCATACATCTACAACATTCATTCATGAAACATAAACCCATGAACAACAATATGCAAGAAAAACTTCTTTTCTATTATATCTGTGTATCTATATAGATGTTTACATAAAAACTAGACTGCAACAGAGTCCCAGTTCTCTCAAGCTGTCTCTCTCAGAACTATTCTACCTCCTAAGGCCTCTCTACCTGGACCTTTGTATCTTTCTCTATCTATCTGCCTTCCTATTTGAAATTTGATACAAGATCTCCTTACAAAAGAGGGGCTCTGCGAGCTCGTCCTCTCTCACCTAACCTCATCTATTACATTGAAGTTTCATAAATGTTTACCCATACCTGACTATGATCTGGACCTGCTACAAGCAACCTTTTAAATAAAATCCAACCACTACCTGTACAAAGGCATGGCCCGTCATTTACAATCTTACAGCACAATAATCCGTATAGGATTATTTCAAATTCAAAAATGGGAGGGATAATGCCTCTCTCTTTCCCCATTGTGTGTCTTTGTGCTGGTGTTCTGACGTGTTTGCTGAGGTGGAGCGATGCTCTTACAACATTATCCATGCTCTAAAAATATTAAAGTGTATCAGATGGACGTAAAATCAACTTTTATGAATGGGGAACTTGAAGAAGAAGTCTACATGTAACAACCAGAAGGATTTCAGTTGTCAGAGAACGCAGATTATGTGTGTAAATTAAAGAAGGCCTTGTATGGTGTAAAACAGGCTCCCAGAGCATGATACTCTAGACTGGATAAATATCTACAACAAGCAGGGTTCAGAAAATGAAGTGCAGACAACAACCTCTACATCAAGGTAAGTCAAGATAGTATTTTATTAATTGAAGTTTATGTTGATTATATTATTTTTGGTAGTGATGATGAGAGGTTAAGCCATAAATTTGCAAAGGCTATGCAGAATGAATTTGAAATGTCATTACTTGGAGAACTATCCTTCTTTTTGGAACTTCAGATATGTCAAAGCAACCAAGGAATTTTTATTTCTCAAACCAAGTATATCAGAGAAATGCTAAAGAGGTTCAGAATGGAAGATTGAATATTGCAAATCAGTTATCACTCCCATGCAAACATGTTGCAAGCTAAGCAAAGATGATGATTCAAAGTCTACAGATCATATGCAATACAGGTCAATGATTGGTAGCCTACTATATGTGACAACATCCAGACCAAATGTAATGCAGACAGTTGGATAGGTGGCACGATTTCAAGTAGCACCAAAGGAATCACATGTATTAGCAGTGAAGAGGATTTTCAGATATCTCAAAGGAACACAAGAGTTTGGATTATGGTATTGAAAAGGAAAGGATCTATCACTTACTTCCTACACATATGCAGATTGGGCCAGTTGTATTGATGGCCGACGAAGCACCAATGGAGCAACATTCTACTTGGGTGAGTGTTTAGTATCATGGCTAAGCAAGAAACAATCATCAATATATCTATCTACAGTCGAGGCAGAGTATATTGCAGCAATAAAATTTTGTACACAAGTTCTATGGATGAAACAAACTCTGACAGATATACAGGTTGAGTATGATGAGCCCATTCCAATCTATTGTGATAATACAAGCGCCATCATTATCTCAAAGAACCCGGTGATGCATTCCAAGACGAAGCACATTCCAATCAAGTATCACTTTCTACGGGAACACGTTGCAGAAAAGAACATCA
Source organism: Picea sitchensis (assembly GCA_010110895.2). NCBI lineage: Eukaryota > Viridiplantae > Streptophyta > Pinopsida > Pinales > Pinaceae > Picea > Picea sitchensis. The sequence continues at coordinate 164,934 of SNQJ01S0016504.1, forward strand.
GAGTTGAGTATGTGGGCACAAAATAACAAGTGGCGGACATATTTACAAAACCTCTTCCACGTGAATCCTTTGAGTATCTTCACCAGAGACTCAGAGTTATTTCTACTCCAAAATGAATGCTTTTGAATGCTGATCTTATATGTCTTAGATGTACATGAGGAAGCACCATAAAGAGGACAGTTCAGGTTGGGAGATCAGACAATTCAGTTAGGGGGAGAATCCCCGGATGAAAAGATACCTTTGCCATTGATGAAAAAGGGGGAGAGATTTATCAGATGCAGAGGATAGAGGCATGACTCCAGGGGGAGCAATGGTCACAGAGATGCAGAGGACAGAGGCATGGTTCCAGGGGGAGCATGAGTGATATGACTTTAGTATTGCATGACATGATTTCAGTATTGCATCCGAGTGTTGCCATCAATGCCAAAGGGGGATATTTTTTATTAAGGTTGGTTGTCATTGATGTCAACCCTTGAATAAAGTCTGGTAGCGAATTTTGGTAGCACAAAGGTTTGGGTAATGGACCCAAGGTTGTTTCATGTATAATGGTATGAGTTGTAATATATTTTAAGGTAATACTATTCTATATGGATAGTACATGTCATTCCATTTCCGATGGTATGTGGCATGTCACATAAATCCTCATGATTAGAGAGTTATGGCCATGAGAAGTTGGAGAACCCAGGTTTGGGTGATGGACCCAAGTTTGTTTGATGGATAATGGTATTAATTTTGATATATTTGTAGGTAATACTATTCTATATGGATAGTACATGTCATTCCATTTCTGGTGGTATGTGGAACGTCACATAACTCCTCACAGTTTGAGAGTTATGGTCTTACGAAGTTGGAGGACCCTCATATGTCATCTAGAAGCCCCAAAAGGTAAAAGTAGTCAAAGTGGTTTAAGAGATTTTAGAAGGTAAATAATAAAGTGAAGTGATGAGAGTACTATAATTAAAAGTGAATACAAAATAAATTATTTAAATAATAAATTTAATCGAGAAATTAGAAGTGGGTTAACCCTAAAATAAGTAAAGTGGGCAAAGTGACCTAGAAGATGTTTCTAAGGAAGCTACTTGGAGAGTATAAATAAGAGGCGAGTCTCTCTCATTTTATATCAAACTTGAGAATATTGAATATCTATAGGTGAATTATGTAACCAAAGGATATCTAAGCCAAATTTCAGAGGGAAGGTGAAGAAAAGAAGGCCGGAATTCAAGGGAGGATAAATTCTTTTGATGATGCTTTCTAAGGTATGTTATTTACAGGTCATCTCACCATTTTCACAATAACTTTTTTTTATAGAATGATTAATACCGTTAAATTGATAATACATTGAGGAAACATATCCAAGTATCTGTGGTAAACATTTCATATTGTGGGTCGTTGTAGTTTTGGAGTTACACTCCGTGGAAAATAAGGTTTATGGCTAGTCTTGAAACTAGTCTAAAAAAGGTGTTTCGAGTAAAAACGTCATAACTTCTTCATAACAGATCCAAATTCAGTAAGACCAAATGTGTTGGTTAGAGAACATTTTGTAGTATTTTTGTAATATTTTCATATTGATTCAACAAATATTCCGTGCGGGTCACGCTCTACAATAAGCCAGAATTCAACAAGGTATGTCATTTTTGCTATAACTCCTTTTCTGAGAGGTTCCAAGTAGTGACACCTGGAGGAATTGCATAAAACAAACCGAAGAACATTATGTACTAGTTTTATATCTTTATTCATTACAGGTACATAGTTATGATTATTTCAAGTTAGGATTGTTGACTAATCCCAAACTAGTCATGTGAGACTAAAGAAAAGTTTGATGAAAATGTTAGTCTCTTTTTGTGAAAGTTAAGGAAGGTTTGTAGGTATCTAATCATATACACCAGGTCTATTATAGAGTTAAAAATCATATCTGGACGATGAAATTGATGAAGGATTTTCGTTGAGGTACATGTTAGCTACATGGTTGAGACAAGTAGTTGATGACTTGGCACATACATGAGGTGTATAGTTGATGATGTTGGTACATATTGATGAGTCATAGTTGATGAGTAGTTGACACATGATTGGTACATACTTGGTACATGGTTTGATGCACTTGTTTATGGTACAGGTTGATTACATGTTGTTTTGTACAGGTTGGTGCATGGTTGATGCAATTGTTTATGGTACAGGTTGATTACATGTTGAGGTACAAGTTGATGCATGGTTTATGCATGGTTCAAGTTTATTGGTACAAGTTTACAGCGGTATATCTCACAGTGATAGTGTGACATTGGTTCCATCATTCTACTTCTACTTTAGGGCAGTTGGAAGGGGCAAGGACAGGTGGTTGTAGCCACCTTCTGGTTGTAGCCAGAGAACATAGGGGGTTGTAGCCTCCTTCTAGTTGTATCCAGAGAATAGGGGAGTTGGAGATTCCCTCAAGTTGTAGCCTGAGAAACAAGGGGGTTGGAGCCTCCTTCCAGTTGCAGCTGGAAAACAAAGGAAGTTGGTGCTTCCAATGAATGTAATTATTCAAGGCATATAAGAAAAAGCATTATGTGGTTTTGTCTCACTTTGGGTTTCCACGTAAAACATTGGTGTATTGTGTATGTGTATGATTGTTCATTTGTTCATTGCTTATTTACTCTGCAG
>SNQJ01S0016504.1:167620-182628 GCA_010110895.2 Picea sitchensis
TGTGTATGTGTATGATTGTTCATTTGTTCATTGCTTATTTACTCTGCAGTTATTGGATGATAATGCTACATTGATATAACACTTGGATTATATGGTTAAAAAGGATTAAATTGCTCTATTATTGAGTCACCCCGCCTCTCAGTAATCCAACACAAGCAACATTCATCAATGTTGTGCCAGGGGATTTTGTGGAACTCACACCACTTTCCAATGTCCTTCTTAGACTTCATGTTGCCCTTCATTTCCTATGGCTTGGACTAGTTGTCTAGAGGCTAGATATCCTATATTTGTCCTTTGTTCTACGAACTAGGGCCACTTTTACCATGCTTCTATTGCGGTGGATTTGTAGACCCGAACAACTGCTTATTCCTCTACTTAAATTTATGTTCGATTTTGAAAACATATCAAGAAGACATTCCTAGTGAGGAGATGTCCAATAAATCCATCTATGTTTGGAAGTATCTATGCAGGCCACTACAATATTTCAAAATTAGGTTTCGCTCAAAGGTTGTGATACCCATATTTGAGCTCAAGGTATGGCATATATTGGTGTAATCCAACACTGTATGGTCTCTCTCCTGACATGAAGTTGTCCATCTCGTGTACTAGTCATCATAGTTTCCAACAAGATATAATTCCTCCTTCAGGGCATCAACAAAATCCACTCAAGTGGGTTTTTTCCTAGTTGTTGTAGACTCCTCTCTATCATGTCTATCCCAATAAATTTCACACCAATCCTTGACACGGAGAAGAGCCTTGAGGAGTGCAAATGTGATATTTTCAATGTCCAACAAATTTTGAACAAAGTAATAACTCTCTAATAAATTTAACCATTTTTCTAAAGTATCTGCATCTATATTTCCTTCAAATAAAGGAATTCCAAAGTTAACTTATACCTTGAATGGTGTTGCAACTTCAAAATGGTATCTTGTTGAAGGTATCTTAGCTATCATTGGTAGTCGTCGAAGGATCTAGGAGAAATTTTCCATCATTTCGTTCCTCTATAACATAAGGGATTCCTTGAGCAACAACTTGATAGGATCGCCCACACGATCATCTCTCTTTTCATCCACCATGGGAGGCCACTTGGGCCAATGGGAGTGGTCTTCCTAAAGATAAATTAGTTCGAGTCCCAGCCCTCTATACCCTAACCTCGTCGGGGATATGCACCAAGAAACAACAAAAAGTAAATTTCTTTGATACCACTGATATGGATTGTATACAGAACGAAATGAAAGGCAATAATATGAATGGAAAAACACATAGAAATATTGCAAAGAGCACAATAATACAATGAGAACCAAATTATGTTAATAAATGAAATAGGAAAATATTGTAAAATGTAAAGCAATACAAACTAGTTATAATGGTGGTAGCTTATCTCTTAAGAGAGATGTCTTCTCTATGCTCATTTGCAACCAGAACCATCACAAGAGGTCGAAATGGAATTTTAACATAATGTACTAAACCCTAAGAGGAAAAAACCCTAGAGATCCAAAACCCAAACCCTAGAAGATGAAATGGAAGAAGGAATGTAGGACCCAAGGAGTCTAATTGATATGTCAACTTTTCGGGACCATGAATTTCCTATACAATCTCCATTTGGGGCGCACAATAGTCCATTGGAAGATATCGATGAGAAGAACAAACTGAGATAAGGATTAGGCATGCCATGGCAACCCTAATCTGTCATAATGCCCAAAAACACTATTTAGGGCCTCAAAAACACACCGAAAGTTTGGGACTTGAAAAATTGTAGAAAAACTACCAATATGGGGAATCATTTGGAGTCGATTAAAGAGGTGGGTGGCCACTAATATACACCTGGATCATTGGAGGTGGAAGAGTTTGAGGAAGAAGCACTAGTGTTGCAATAACTCTTCTTGGAAAACTTAAATCCAGGTTTGTTTTTAACATATGTGGTTATTTTATATACTCTTTCTAGAGAATCTACTTCAAACACAGTTGTTTCTCTCCTAGGGATAGGAAGTAACCTAGAAAGAAACTTGATCTTAAGTACCTCTTCCATATCTAGGATTCTAGCATGACCTAAATTTTGTTGAATAAATCAATGTATTGTTGCACTGATTAACTCAAAAATTCCTCGAGTTGAATCCATGTGCCAACAAAGTCCATCTTAGGAGGCTAAAACCTTATTGACATGGAAAATTTGAAATCTACCCATCTCATGATCTACTATCTTCGGGAACCAATGAACTATGATGTTCTCCCACCAATTTACAGAAGGTTATTTCATATGAATCTTAGCAGTTAGGATCTTCTCTATGTCAGTGATCTCATGTTGAGTCTTGAAATATGCCTCAACAACATGTAACTAGGGGTCAAGCTTCTCTCATCGAATTTTTCAAACTTAGAGATCTTGACCTTTTCTTCTAGCAAGAGAGCAATCAATGGTATTGGGTTTGGAATTGGGTTTGCTTGTGGTAGAGTTTGTGGGAGAATCTCTTAGAATGCTCTGATCATTTCATGCATCATCTTGTTCTAATTTGGGCATGGTTGACAACATATTGCTCAAGGGAACTTGGATCAACCAAGTCATTCGAAGATTCAACTATACATGACTTTTTGGATTCCATTCAAGGTCAAGTTTGGGATCAACCTACACTTTGTATTCCTTTCAGATTTTTTGTTTTCTTCATTTTCCTCTATTTTTCCTGCAAGGAGGTTATTTCCCCCTTCACCCTTGAAGTAGTGGTCAAGGTTCATCAAGAATGTGCTTTTCAGTGTTGCATGAAGTTTTCAAAGAAGCTACAAATCATTGAGTTATCAAAAAATGCAATAATGTATTAAGAAGCTTATGACACTACCTAGTAAGTGGATGTGGTGTTGAGTTGATGAAGTGATCCACATAACAAGTTTATTGCTCCAAAGCATAACTCCACAAATCATAAGCTTGTTGAAGAAAGTAAATCTAGTGGTACATAGGAGGAAGAAACTCTCAAAAAGACTAAATCTGGCATTTTGAGCATAGGAAGCCTAATGGAGACTAAATCTGGCATTTTGAGCATAGGAAGCCTAATGGACTTAAATCTAGTAAGAATAAAGATGAAAACACTTAGGTGAGTAGTTATAAAAACCATGGTCACAAAGCTCGTATTCATACTAATTATAAGCACAATTATAACATATGATAAATGCACAAACACCCAATATATATGACACTTTTTATTATACCCGATGACTATTGTAGTTGACTGTTAGTCAAACAAATTTGACTTTTGAATTATTTTTTATTTGCATAATGTTCTTTAAAATTTATTAATTTTGATTTTTTAAAAACAAATTTTGATTTTTTTTTAAAATTAGATATAACATTGATGTGATTATTTTTATGTGATTATGAAAATAATTGTCAGATTTAAAAAATTAAATTAAAACATAAAAAATATATTTAAACCCCACCTAGCCTTCACATTTATTTGGCAGATTATGTCATCGTCCAGTAAGTTTTAAATCTACCCAAATACGTGCTCTGGGCGATCTACAGCCCACTCATCATGCACATCAACAACATCCTTGTGACATAAATGAACAGAGCTCGATTTCTTCTGGAAGAAATTTACATCAAAATGTTCCTTATATACTTCAAAAGGGACTGTAGAATAAGCAAACAAAGTTGGATAATAAGTCTTCCTTATAATAAATCTTTCAGTTTCAAGGTTGGTTAGAATATTCATTACTTCTAAATATATATTTATTATTTTGACAAATAATAGCTACCAAAATTACAAGTTTTAATGATGTGCATATTGAAAAATATATTATTGTTGGATATGCGAAAGGTCCACATCCAATTCGATTGTATACACTACTTAATATCACATTACTTTGTGATTATAGTTCATTTCTATAAAGACTTATTCTAAAGAGATTCATTTTATAGTTTATTATGGGGAAGAAGGATAACTTAAAAATTATTACTTTGTGATTATAGTTCATCTTTCTTCCTCTAAAGAGATTCATTTTATAGTTTATTATGGGGAAGAAGGATAACTTAAAAATTATTACTTTTTAATTATAGTTCATCTTTCTAAAGACTTACTCTAAAGAGATTCATTTTATAGTTTATTATGGGGAAGAAGGATAACATAAAAATTATTACTTTGTGATTATAGTTCATCTTTCTAAAGACTTCCTCTAAAGAGATTCATTTTATAGTTTATTATGGGGAAGAAAGATAACTTAAAAATTATTACTTTTAATTATAGTTCATCTTTCTAAAGACTTACTCTAGAGAGATTCATTTTATAGTTTATTATGGGGAAGAAGGATAACGTAAAAATTATTACTTTGTGATTATAGTTCATCTTTCTAAAGACTTACTCTAAAGAGATTCATTTTATAGTTTATTATGGGGAAGAAGGGTAATGTAAAAAATTATTTGTAACTGTAATGTTTATAGTTTATTATGGGGAAGAAGGATAACGTAAAAATTATTACTTTGTGATTATAGTTCATCTTTCTAAAGACTTACTCTAAAGAGATTCATTTTATAGTTTATTATGGGGAAGAAGGATAATGTAAAAAATTATTTGTAAATGTAAAGTGAGACAATTAGGTATAATATATATATTGATTTTCATTTTCATAAAATTTATATATAATAAGGAATTAAATTTATTAAGATATAACTTTTTTCCCTTCCTTTATAAATAAAAAAAAGTTTCATAGAATTTATATATAAAATAAGAATTTATATATAAAATAAAAAATCATTTTAATGTGCAAGAATTTCATCCTGTACAATTTTCTTTAAAACTCAACACATCACCTTATTGTGAGGTCAATTCTTGTTCTTTGTTATTCTTGATTCCACATTACCTAATCTTCAATACATTATTGATCCCTTGCCAATGCTCAACCCACATTGAACTAGTTCTTGACCTACACATTAACATGTGATTCGACACACCACCTCACAAACATTCAACTCACTAGTCCACATTCCAACATTTAATAACTTAAAGGATTGGTGCATCTAATGAGTCAATGATCGAGCTAGAACAAGCTAGAACAAATCAATCCATGTTTCCTTTTAATGATCACGTTCCTTGGATAGGTAGATACTAAGCAGCATTGTTGCTCATTCCACTTGCATTATGTATAAAAAATATATAAAGTTTCAATTTTAAAATGTATATACACAAATAACATCAATGACCCATATAAGTGTTTTGACTTGATTTTATTATTTTAATAAAATTAGAAAGACTATATATAGAATATAACACAACTATTATATTATAATGCTATAATCAAGTAGCATGATGGCAAAGACTAAGAATCTTTGAGAATTTTTGTACATATCAAAGTGTTTAGGTTCCATTATTAAATGTGGTGGCGCCAACCATATCCGATGGTGGATCCTAAGTACTTCGAGAAGACAAAAACTCCTAAGGGTATTTAGTCTATTTTCTAAGAAAAAAATTTCACAATTTCTATTTCATTATGAATTGAAAATCACATTTTTCAAGTATTCAAAGCACTACACAAATAAAATCAAATACATATACATACTATGTTTTTCATCACATTGTTATATTAGTGTATATGTCATACTAAAATGATAATTGTACACCCAAATCGCGTATTAGTACAACTTGAGTGGGCCTAATGGTTAAGAACATGTGTATCTTCCTAAGAGGTCACAAGTTCAAATCCAAAGGGGGGTAGGGTATGTATACCTCCATAGACTTAGCAAACAAATCAATGAGGGTTTGCGCGAAGGAAAAAATATTTTACTCATCTAATTTCTCATTACAACTTTACAATCATGTAGGACCGGATTTTTAATGGAGGTTTCGAAGAGGGCTCACCCACAATGCTTGCATGATTTAGGTTATTTACTCATTAATTCCAGTTCTTAAAAATTAAAATATTATTTCTCATTTATTAAAAGATAAAACATTAATTTGATTGTAGTGTTATTTTTACAAAATCATTTTACTAAATATTAAGAATGATTAAAGATATATTTTCCAAAATAGGAAAAATCATATTTCTATGCAGGTCTTGCAAAGAACGAGTTAGGTTATTTTGGAAAATATATTCAACCAACCCTAATACTTTTACCAATTAACATCTTAAAAGGATTTTACAAAACCTTTATCACTTAGTTTGAAAAAGGCGGTTCCATCGCCAATTGAAGGTCCACCTTCTCAGCAGATTGACTTTGGCCTTAGTTCCAATGACCCCCAATCAACCACATGAGAAGAGGGCGTCTATAGCCTAAAGATGCTCTTACCGAGGGGTCACAGTAATGCAGGGGGATACACCCTCATCCATTGGTGAGTCAACCTTATTTTCCTATTTGATTCATGCCATTACTTAGCTTATTCATAATACCTCTTGCTCAAATAGTCAGGTGTGATTTCGTTCAACTCTTGTGTTTCTCAAAGATGGATTTAGAAAGGATAGATAGCCATAGTGGCCTCCATTTGACTCAGGAAATAACCTTGATGAAAAAGCCAAAGAAAGAAATGAAACTGGGCTTGCCCGACTCATGCTTGCTCGTAATGATATCGAGATCATGAAAATCAATACAAAAATGTATGGTGCTTTGTTTCTTGTTCACAAGGACTAGATTAGATGCCTAAGTGGTATAAGTGATTGGGTAGATAAAACAAGTTGACCTAGGTTGTCAATTTTGACTTTCAATATGATTGGTTCAGTGTGTTTCCTTCCCTATCTCTCTCACCCACCCCCCTTATTAAATAATATAAAGAGAGGTCTAAAACTCTCACCTATAGAGTCAAGTATTCCTGTAGTTGGTAACTAATTCCTTATAGTCACTAGAGGACCTGTTCATTTTCTTTTGGATGGTAAAGGACCTTGACCCGTGAGGCAAAACAACGAGGAATTTTGAATCTCGGTGAGGAAGCGTTAAGCGGGCAAGTCTTCTTCATCCTACTACTATAGGATCAGTAACAGTCTACTCCATCTTCATCAATTTTGGACATATCAAAGGTATTATGGATACCTGGTAATTTTAAATTTCCAGTCTTCAAAAAAAAGTGGAAAAAATGAAGAAGAAGTAAGTGAACCTAACCCATTGAGTTACGAATATATCAGCTACTCTGATATTGAAATTTGACGGAGATTTGGAAAGTTAACCTTTTTGTGAATTCATGATTTCATGTTGGACCTACAAGATCTAATTCCCCTGCATAAAGTGGAGACTGGAGAGTTTCAAATTTACATGATTGAATGACCCTAGAAATTCATGATTGAATGGTTAGTGGAGATTATAGACCTCTACTTAGACCTTGTCATTCTCTTTTCAAATCCTTTCATTTAATTGGTTGTCCTCATGGTTTCTTGATCCCACCACTTGATGTACCCTTCTTTTAAGCAAGAATAGGGATGGAGGCTCCACACATTTCATATACCATGGATACATGTGACATAGAAATGGATCCATTATCTCTCTCATGTTACCCCTTATTTCCATCCCCCATCCCTCTGCACAAGGGGGTCTACTTGATCATCGTTTCAAGCTCCATGTGCATCAACCCCTTCTCTACAATCAACATCTTGATCCACAAGGGAATTTCCTCCAACAATCTCTTTTTGGGACCTTCAAAAAACTTTCTTTCAACATTGCTGAAAGAATCAATGTATTCAATGGCCTGAGCCCACTTATTATCCACAGATTTCAGTCTATTGACTATAGTCTCATCCCATACCAATGTTTCTCGAGCTCCCATAGCAATGTTGATAGTTGTTTTCCTATTCAACTATTCATATAACAAACAAGTAAACTCAACAAAGAAAACTTCATGCAAATACGTGTAGATATACATTTGTTTCCAGTGTTCGACATTGGTTATTAGTTCCTTGTTCTCTCATAATGAAAAACCATCTTCCTTCTTGGATAAACAGTCTTGTATTTTCTCCCGAATTGGATTCCACCTCATCCTTTCCCTTTATTATGAGATACAAAACCTTCAGGTCCCAACAACGAACCATTTGTTGGTGTGTGTCTCTCTTATCATCGTGGATTTGAAGACCCAGGGTTCGTCAATATTTGACCAACAAAATACCAAGGCATCAACATATTCAATATTTAGTCAAGGACCAAAGAAGGTCTCACCCAAGATGCCATGAGAATCATAGAGACCATTTAGTCTTGTGTCGTGGGTGAAGGAACAATGTGTACATGGAAGCCTCTCGGGTATACATACATTCATTCATTCATGTTGAAATGTAGAGTAATAAGCATCAACCATTTAAACATATATGCTTCCAACTCAGAATACACATAGCATATGGTATATTCGTGAGCATACACACAGTGTTGATTTATGGCGCGTGTGCCATCCCCTTCAAAACCTTGGGTGCAAACAAATTTTCTATTTCTTTATCTTCTACAAGAGCAGTGTTGACGCTTGAATCTGTCGGGACTGAAATGGAAACCTCATGAGAACATTAGTCCCCCTTCCTCTTTAGAGAGGTGGTTCTCCTCTTTGGCTAAAAGATATATCTTTGAATATCTTGGAGTAGGGAGAGTGCTAGACAACAAACCCCCAAATATTTATTACTTGGATTTAAATGAGAATGGTTCTTCAATAACCCAATATGATCTTTATGTGCAGCAAAACTATTTTTACAATAAGAAAATATTGAAGGAGGGCTTCAACATCAAAATTAAATTGTGATCAACATCACACACAATCTTCTTAATCATATATAAATACATCCATGTCTTCTTCAAAAAATAGGAGAGAATAATTTGATCATCTCAAATAATTTTAAAACAGTATTGTTATCAAGATCAAAACAAAATTCGATAGGTTAACCTCAAATATCTCATACTTAAAACTCAAAGTTACAAGATACAGTCAAGATCAACCCCGAAGCAATTCTTTGTGGAGTTTTATTCATGAAAGATGTTCTTCATTACAATAGATTTGACAGCCATGTATGTAGCTGCAAATACTCCATGATCATATAAGAAAAGATCTTAGAATAACATAAGAAAAACACTCAACAACTCAACCTTGTGCCCAACTATGAGATTCAAGCATAAACCTATGAGAAGTGGTGTAGAAGAATAGAAAGAATGGAGAAGACAGAGATTTCCTTCTTTTGATCAAAAGCTTGATTGTGTATCCATGGTTGTACCTTCTTATTTCTCTGATCTTCTGCCCCACCCCTCTCACAATACTGATTCTTGAACCCTTTGATGAAGCCTCTCTTCTCTTTTTAAGAAGAGATTTTCTAACTACTTGAGTAGTTACGGTTTCTCCCTTCTAGAAATTCTCGTACAAGTTTATTCTTGAAACATTCCCTTTAATTAATGCCTCATTAATTCCTCATTAATGAATTCACATAATTAATATAAGTAAATTGAAAATGGGTCCCTCTCCTTTTTTAATAAAAGTTTTAATTAAACTTTTATTTTTGAAATTTAATTAATTTCCCTTTAAGATAGGATGAATGTGTTTTAGTTATATGGGAATGATAATAATTTTTTTAGCCATGGAAATCATTTCATATGTGATCTTCATCGTCTTAGATTTCCAACAATATAATTTTTTCCCAAATCCGTCCTTGGATCTCAAGATATGAGCTCGTGAAGTTGAGTTGTCACGCATGCCCATTAAAAATGAAGTTGACTGATATTTTAATTTCTGGGGAAAATGTAGAAGTCTTCAGCCTTTGAAACCTGTACCATCATCTTCTACGTCGAAATACCTTTCCAATGGTATAAATTTTGCGTGCTTCCGATAGCTCGAGCTCAAGTTATGGCCTCTGTAAGATCGTGACTCAACCACCATTGATCAAAATTCGTGGACAAATCTGGGCCCTTGGATTAAATTTCGTCCAACCATTAATATATTTCCATGTGTAAGGATCTTATTGGATGCCACATGGCATTCCTCCATAGGCTTAAACATATTTCCATGTCATCCAAGGAAATTTGGGCACATGGCATAAGGTTACATGTGGATTAAATAAAATAATGTATAAGGTGGAAAAGTTAAAGGTGAGTCATATAATAGTAATAATGTTTTATGAAAAGGAGTTAAGTGTGGGAGGCATGAGAGTGTAGGAAAGGGTAGTGTAGGGGGGAGGGTAGAAATGTAGGTGGCGGAGTGTAGGGGAGGGTAGAAATGTAGGTGGCTGAAAAGGGGAGGGGGGAAATGTAGGGAGCAGAGTGAGGGGGTGAGGTGGAGGTAGGGGTAGTTTGTAGGTGGCAAAGATGAGGGGTGATCGAGGGGTGAGGCAGAGGAGGAGAAACAGGAGGTGGAAGGGAGGAAGGTTGGGAAGGAGGGAGGGAGATATTTGATATGGTGAGTCCTGACCCATCAGCCATATAACTCCAAATGAGAGAGAGGAGAATGAGAATGGAGGAGAACAGACGCATGCAGTGAGGTAGGGGGTAGTTTGTAGGTGGCAAAGATGAGGGGGGTGACGTAGGGTGAGGTTAGGTGAGGGAGGAGAAATGAGGGGAGTGTGGAAGGGTGAGAAGGTTGGGAAGTGAGGGGGAGGGAATTATTTGAGTTATGGTGAGTCCGACCGATCGCCATAACTCAAATAAATGTTAAGTATGGGATGGGTGAGGGATGAGTGGTGAGGAAATGGAGAGAGGGGGTATTTTGAGGGGAGTGGAAGTGAGGGAGTGGGAAATGTGGGGAGTGGGGAAGGGTTGGGGAGTGAGGAACATAAAGGGGTGAGGTGAGTTTTTCGGGGACAGATGTGAGGGGGATGAAGGGGAAAGGTGAGGAAGTTATGGCGAGTCTGACCGACCGCCATAACTCAAATAAAAACTAAGTATGGGATATGAGGGGTGAGGGAAGAGAGGAAAATGGCATGTGCCTATGAGAAATACCATGAATATTTTTTATGGGTTTTGAACCCAGCACAAGAATATTTTCAAGGGTCTTGAACCTGAAGAAATTTAAAAGCGCTTCCAAAATATTAGTTTTATTCCACATGAAAGAGGCGTTTTTTTCCGCTTTAAACTTTAAACATGGATGTCTTGAGCATATGAACTCGGATTTTCGATCCGAAAAATGCATGAGGAAGATGAGGCTGGGGGATACACAAAGAAATTTTAATAGTTCAAGAATGTTCATCTTCTGATATCAATATTGTTATTAATCCAAGAGTGGGAAAATTTAGATGACCAAATTTTGGTCAACAATTAGCTCCAACTGCAGGACAGTGACCCCCTGTGGGTTGGTGAGAACACCAGAATCTCAAGATCAATTGCCTTCTCCATTGGGCTATGGAGTCATATTCAAAATGAATTCTTATAATTCTTCTTCTTTCATGGAGTTATCTTCAAACTTTAATACAAATACTTCTATATTATGCAAAATTGAACTGAAGAAATAAAATATATGCATACATGATCTACCTACCCTAACTTACTTGAACGAAAGGGGAACCTTAGGTATAGAAATATTTCCAATGGAGTCATTCGAGCATACAACTAACTTGTGAAATGGGCTCGAGTAGTAAGAAAAAGATTGGGGTTGTTACCAATAAATCAGGAGCATGCCCAAAATGTACCACAATGGGATTGAGCAATGTGTGCAGAAGACTTGTTTGCGTTGGTGGGATGACAATACTTTCGAACCAATATTCAATATAATCTACCCTTGGCTACCCCAGAGTGTTGCTATCTTCAATCAAAGGAGAAATTTATTTCTTGAAAACATTATTTATTTCTTATTTTTCCACATTCAAGATTATTGTTTCATTGGCGATGTCTTGGCAATGTTCTTATTCTATGCAATGGCTATCTTCTTTATTCTCAAAAATGTTTTCTTCCACCAGTTCTTTATTTTGGCCGAATTCTTCTTGCATATTTGGTGGAGACTCTTTAATTTCTTCCCCATATGCAGTATATGAGATATTGATATCCTTTTCTTGGTCTTTGAAATTCTTGCCTTCATTCTCAGCAACAAGATTTGATTCATAAAAGTTTTACAATGTTTCATGATATTCTTCTTCTGAATCATTCATTTCATCCTTTTGTGTCCATGTGGGAGAGGGTGGGTGGGTAGCAACATTCAACACATCAGCAAAAACATATGAATGCACCTTTGGGATGAACTTTTCTGCAAATGAATATTCTAACACATCCAAGCTAGTAATGGAGTTAGGCATTAATGAACTATACCATTCAAGAGCATCCACTCGTAGAGTTTGTAGGAATAATCTACATGTAATATTGTCTTCAGTGAGGTTGAAATCATAACATGTACCTTTAAAATTAATCAAGTGTTGCTCTACATATTCTGAAGCATCCCCAAAGAATGTAGAAAAAATTTCAATAGGAATGTTGGGCATTTAAAAGTCTATTTCTGGTAGATTTAAAGTGGTATTATGAAATCGCCTCCTTCTTTGAGTATTTCTCTCTTTTTTTGAGTCTTGAAAAGCCATTGATGGGCTTGATGAAGAATATAAAGAATCATTATGACATGAATGAAACCCTTCATTTTGAATTTTTTCAATGGAGTTGCCAGGGAGTTCATTCTCTCGAATCTTTGGTGCTTCTCGTTTCTTTTTGAAATTACAAAAAAGGTGAGCCATGCTTAAAATAAGCAACAATCTTCTTGGATCTTCTTCTTGAAACTTTGGGCCATGGATATTTATGGTTCCTCAAATATATTGAAAATAAATCGTCCCCAGTATGGTTGCCAAAAATGTTGACGCTTGAATATGTCAGAACCGAAACGACAACCTCATGAGGACATTAGTCCCCTTTCATTTTTAGAGAGGTGGTTCTTCTCTTTGGCTAAACGATATATCTTTGAATATCTTGAAGTAGGGAGAGTGCTAGACAGTAAACCCCCAAATATTTATTGCTTGGATTTAAATTAGAATGGTTCTTCAATAACCCAATATGATCTTTATGTGCAACAAAATTCTTTTTACAATAAGAAAATATTGGAGGGCTTGAACATCATAATTAAATTGTGATCAACATCACACACAATATTCTTAATCATATATAAATACATCCATGTCTTCTTCAAAAAATAGGAGAAAATAATTTGATCATCTCAAAGAATTTTAAAAGAGAATTGCTATCAAGATCAAAAGAGAATTTGATAGGTCAACCTCAAATATCTCATACTTAAAACTCAAAGTTACAAGATGCATTCAAGATCAACCCTGAAGCAATTATTTGTGGAGTTTTAATCATGAAAAATGTTCTTCATTAAAAAATATTTGACAAACATGTATGTGGCTGCAAATACTCCATTATCATATAAGAAAATATCTTAGAAGAATATAAGAAAAACACTCAACAACTCAGTTTTGTGCCCAACTCTGAGATTCAAGCATAAAGCTATGAGAAGTGGTGTAGAAGAATAGAAAGAATGGAGAAGATGGAGATTTATTTCTTTTGATCATAAGCTTGATTGTGTATCCATGGTTGTACCTTCTTCTTCTTCTGATCTTCTGCACTGCCCTGCCCCTCTCACAATACTGATTCTTGGACCCTTTGATGAAGCCTCTCTTCTCTTTTTAAGAAGATATTTTCTAACTACTTTAGTAGTTAGGGTTTCTCCCTTCTAGAAATTCTCGTACAAGTTTCTTATGAAACATTCAATTTAATAAATGCCTCATTAATTTCTCATTAATTAATTCACATCATTAATATAAGTATATTCAAAATGGGTCCCTCTCATTTTTTAATAAAAAATTTAATTAAACTTTTATTTTTGAAATTTAATTATTTTTTCATTTAAGAGAGGATCAATGTGTTTTAATTATCTGGGAATGATAATAAATTTTTTAACCATGTAAATCATTTCAAATTTGATCTTCATCGTCTTATATTTCCAACGATATAAAAATTTCTCAAATCTGTCGCATGGATCTCAAGATATGAGCTCGTGAAGTTGAGTTGCCATGCATGCCCATTAAAAATACAACTGACTGATATTTTTATTTCTAGGAAAATTGTAGCAACCTTCAGTCTTCTAAACCTGTACCATCATATTCTATGTCAAAATACCTTTCCAACGGTATAAATTTTACGCGATTTCGACACCCAGAGCTCAAGTTATGGCCTCTGCAATATCATGACTTAGCCACCATTGATCAAAATTCGTGGACAAATCTGGGCCCTTGGATTAAATTTCGTCCAACCATTAATATGTTGCCATGTGTAAGTCTCTTATTGGATTCCACATGGAATTCCTCCATAGGCTTAAACATATTTCCATGTCATCCAAGGAAATTTAGGCACATGACATAAGGTTACATGTGGATTAAATAAAATAATGTATAAAGTGGAAAAGTTAAAGGTGAGTAATATAATAGTAATAATGTTTTATCAAAATGAGTTAGGTGTGGGAGGCATGAGAGTGTAGTAAAGGGGGAAGGGTAGTGTAGGGGAGAAGGTAGAAATGTAGGTGGTGGAAAAGGAGAGGGAGAAATGTAGGGAGAGAGTGAGGTGAGGTGAGGTAGGGGTAGTTTGTAGGTGGCAGAGATGAAGGGGATGACGTAGGGTGAGGGGGAGAAATGAGGGGAGTGGGGAAGGGTGATCGGATTGGGAAGTGAGGGGGAGGGAATTATTTGAGTTATGGCGAGTCTGAACGACCTCCATATCTCAAATAAATGTTAAGTATGGGATGGGTGAGGGATGAGAGGTGAGGAAATGGAGAGAGGGGGGTATTTTGAGGGAAGTGGAAGCGAGGGGGTGGAAAATGTGGGGAGCGGGGAAGGGTTGGGGAGTGAGACAAATAAAGGGGTGAGGTGAGTTTTTCGGGGATAATCGTGACGGGTGTTTGCACCCAATTCGTCACTTGGTGAGCAAATAAAGGGTGCTTACATGCCCAGTTGGGTCTTGCTGAGCATGACAGCTGCAGAGGAAATGGTTAGAGAAAACAAAACAAAACAATAAACAAGAATTAAATTAAAACAAACTAAAACTATGAGCATATGGAAAAAGAAATAACAAACACAAAAGACCAATATCACCAATGTTTTTAGGCTGATCAATTGATGAAATCCAAAGC
>SNQJ01S0016505.1:10244-31534 GCA_010110895.2 Picea sitchensis
GATGACGGTACAAATGAAGAGCACAAGGAGGGAATGATCAGTTGGGTAAGAACTTGTATTATGGGCATGGGCAGGACCACCTTGGGGCACGATGGTGACATGCGAGCCCAAGGGGGCACACACCCTTCTTCCTTTGCAATGGAAAACAAAGACTTGGGTTGCATTTGGGCAAGGGCGGGGCAACTTGCGAGCATGCCCAAGTAGTGGACTCCTCTACCCTTAGCATCATGGGTGCACCAGAGAGGTTGGACAACCCCATCGACACACCCACAAAGAGTCACGATGATCGACACCTGGAAGAGCACAAGGCAAGGGGCGTGCGCCCAAGGATGGGGTGTGCCAATCCAAGAGATGCGACGGTTGATGGGAGAACGAGCTCGTTTGGGTGCACTAGGTCCACGAAGAGGTGTGACGGTTCGATTGAGTGTGACGAATCGTGAAGGGGTGTGACACACCCAAAAGACATGATGTTTCACACAAGTGACCATTGGAGTCCTTATAAGAGCAAGGGTGCACAACCAAAGGAAGACAAGAAGAAAGTGAAGGAAAGAGACATGGAGGTCTGAGGTCGGGCGCACAAGTGGGGTGCACCTCAGGGTGAGGCAAGGAGGAACGATATGGGAAGTCTTGGTGTGATAGAACCACAAGTTTGGATAGTTCTGATGTATAAGGTAGAATCGTGAGACTTTGTCCATCTATGTAACTGGGACAGTAGTGCCCTCTTTGTAAAGCTTTGTTTTTGTTTCACAATATAATAAACGAAGCCAATTATTAGGCACCGTTGGTGTTGCCCGCACTATATCTATGTCTCTTGTGTTTCTCATGTTTTTTGTTGTATGCCAAATTGACTAAGTGTTAAAGAATGTTAACAAATGTCTAAGTATACAATTGAGTTGCATAGAGTAAGGATGTGACTTCTTTGTAGCCTAGAACAGAGTATGGGTATGATTTAGGTGGAGAGGCATAGTCCGGGTGAAGTATCGTTGTTTGACCCAAACTACCAAGTGATAACCGTCATGGTGATGCATGTCCACAAGATGCCAAGGTTGGATTTGGGCATGACTCTTGGGGGTGTGATAGATGGTATTAGAGCACTTTCGCAATGGAGAGCTTTATGGAGACACAACGCACAATATGACAGGCTTTGCACAGTCTGGAAGAGGGGCGACCCAGGGTGGTGTGACTCCTTGGATAGAGGCGGATGAAGTCGTATGATGGAAGCAGACTCAAGATGACTCAAAGCAGTTCGAGTTAAGTGTCTCGTCGCACAACCTAAAGCATAAGAGACTTGGTTTGTGCAACGAACCAAGATCTACAGGGACCTGCAACTAAGCACCTTGGAACCAAGTGGTGGACCAAGGGGAACTCCCACACAGACTGTGGAAGACGAGCACAACGTAGGTATGCTGTATTGTGATTTTGTTTGTCTTTTTCACTTAACACAAAAAGAGTGGCAAGGCTCGATTTGCAGCAAGCTATGAAGGGTTGGTTCCTTGGGTTCCTTGGGTGTAAAGCTTGGTAGCCAATCCCATTAGTTGTGTTTTGTGGATCTGGTTATCAACAGAAAAACTGTGCAAGCTATGGTCGACTCAGGTGCCTCTTGTTAAAATATTGCGTAACTACAAAGAATATTCTTATTCCCTTTTGTGGATAAAGATAAAATATATTTATTATTGATTAGATCAATCCCCTTTTATGGATTGATCATGTCGGGCATTGTAATTAACCAAATCTCCTTTTGCGGATTGGTCAAACCCTAATTGTAATAGGCTAAATGAAAAGACGGCCCCAGAATATATTAAAGTGGTTATAACCAACCAGAATGAGAAGTCGGCCCTGTCAGTGAAAAGACACATGTTCAACACCTGCCAATTTGTATAAATAAGAGAGGCCAGTGCCTCATTTGGACACACACTCAGCTCACTCATCTACTGCGCAAGTATTGAAGGAAGCTGCAGTTACCAGTTGCCGGAAGAAGGAAGAGAGAGAGAGAGAGGCGCATCCTTGGGAGATGAATTTATGTATTGCTTGGTTCATTGTCTTGGCATTGTATTGGCTATCTATATTAAGGAAGTTTTGTTGGGTTTTATTCCCCTTTAGGGTTTCCCAGGATAAATGCTTGTGTACTCTTGTGATTGTGTTTCTCTCAGTGATCCTATCTATGCTATTGTTATCTAGTAAATTGAAAGTAACCTAATAATAGCAGAAACTTTAACACCTCTCACAACTTTTTGAAAATTGAGGTAGCAAAGGAGTTGGGACTTAGAGTCTTCCCATGCAGAGATGCATGAAGGAATTAAATTATAAGGCAAAGGCAACAGTCAGTGTTTCCTCCTCATTTCACATTCAACTTGATAAGTGGGAAGGCCGGGCTAACTTCACGATGATGCCTATGGATGACTTCAAGGTGATTCTTGGGAAAGAGTTCCTAAGGAGGACGTGTTCGGTCCTCATGCCATGGATGGACAAGATGGTTATACTTGGTGAACATAAGGCTTGGGTTGTGCGCACAACCACAAGGAAGTCTGGTGGAAAGGTGCAACTTGTGTTTGCACTGAGTAGGAAGAGAGTAGCAAGGCATAATGGATCACATATTTATGTAGAAATTGTTGGATAAGTTCAAGAGGATGGAGTGGGGACACCCGTTCCACTTGATCTCACTGACTTTTTGGGTGATTTTACAGACAAAATTTCGGATGAGTTTTTGAAAGTGCTCCCATCATGATGCATTGTTGACCATTGTATAGAGCTAGAGCTTGGGTTGCAACCACTGGCAAGAGCTCCTTACCAATTGTCTAGACTTGAGTTGGAAGAGTTGAAGTGTCAGTTGATAGAATTGATTGATGTTGGCTTCATTCATCCATCCAAGTCACCATATGGCACCCCAGTTCTCTTCAGAAAAAAAGAAGGAGACTTTAGAGTTGAGGATGTGTTTGGGTTACCGAACATTGAACAAACAAATTGTGAAACGATAATCGTTGCCTTTAGTTGATGATTGCTTTGACAATATGGCCAAGGCCAAAGTATTTTCAAAGCTTGACTTGCAACATAGGTATTATCAGGTGCAGATTGCAAATGGAGATGAGGCTAAGATAGCCATGGTGACAAGGTACGAGAGCTATGAGTTCCTAATGATGCCTTTTGGGTTGTGCAACACCCCTACAACCTTCTGCACATTGATGAATGATGTGTTGCGACCATTTTTCGACAAGTTTGTTGTGGTGTATTTGGATGACATCATAGTGTACAACGAAAGTATGGAGGAGCACAATAAACATTTGGCACAAGTATTTGAGATGGTAAGACGTAACCAATTGTCCTTGAAGAAGTCTAAGTGTGTTTTTGGGCAGACTGAGATATTGTTCTTGGGGCATTGGACTAGACAAGGATGTATTCGCATGGACCATGTGAAGGTCAAGGAAACCGAAGATTGGGAAGAGTTGTAGATAGTTCATGTTGTCAGAGACTTCCTTGGACTATCTCCCTAAGTTGTCCAACCTCAAGAGGGAACTCATGAAGGAATTTCACGACTCACCCTGGGCTAGCCACCTAGGACAACAGAGAATGATGGCGTTGTTGGAGAAAGGATACTTTTCATAGCAAATGAAGCAGGATGTGGAGGAGTATGTTCACACTTTCCTTATATGTCAATAGAATAAGATAGACACTAGAAGGAGAGCAGGGTTGTTGCAACCTTTACCAATTCCAAAGAGACCAAGGACGAGTGTCTCGATGGACTTCATCACATAGCTTCCAATGGTGCAGGGATACAATGTGATTTTGGTTGTGGTGGATCAATTTTCCAAGTGTGTCATCTCTATTGCGACGAAGATGCCTTAAAATGTGGAAGAAGTTGTGAAGTTGTTTTTCAAGCACATAGTGAAGTATTGGGGTCTTCCTCTAAACATTGTGTCGGATAGGGATGCAAGGTTCATGAGTAAGTTTTGGACAACATTGTTCAAGCTTGTGGGGAGGAAGTTGTTGAAGAGTTCATCCTACCATCTCCAAAAAAATGGGAATATCGAACAAATCAACACACTTGTGGAGGACTACTTGTGTCACTGTGTACAGGCGGATCAAATGAATTGGCTGGACTTATTCGACACGACCCAGTTTAGCTACAACTTGTAGAAGAGTTCAACGACGAGCTACAATCCAATTGATTTGATGAACGCACAGGAACCCACAAATCTTCATTTTGTGACACAAGGCTATTATGGGACAAATCCATCAACCATGGGTTTCGTGAAGAGTTGGCATAATCATTTGGAGATAGCTCGCACACACTTGAAAAACACAACAAACAAAATGAAGCAGTGGGCATACCACAATAGGTGCAACTTAGAATTCCAAGTAGGAGAGTTAGTATTACTCAAGTTGAAAAAAGATCAATTCTCCATATCTCCTGCAGAGGTATGAGGTACCGTTCAAAGTTCTTGAGAAGATTGACAATGTCACCTATAGATTGGAGTTGTCGTTCCACATGCGACATATTCAACCTGTCTTCCACATTGGCCAATTGAAGTTGTGCCAAAGAGACCTGGATGACCCAAGTCAAGTTGATCCATCTAGAGCATTGACCATATTTGCAGATAAGCCAAAGTTGGAGGTAACAAATTTTTTCACACATCGCATCTTAGGGCAGGGAAGAGGTTGAGTGAATGAGTACTTCATCCATTTGAAGGACAAGCTTGATGAAGAGGAAATTTGGGAAAGATATGAGCCCTTATGGAAATATGAGGACATGATTTAGGGGTTTGACAGAGGTCGCTACAGATTGCAAGTGGTACGAAAGTTGTTGAGATGGGAACAAGTTTAGTGGGGGAGGATGTGAGGCCTTCCATGACACCCACCGAGTGTGCGCGCTCCTTGGACAGATTCAAAAATGGGATGGAAAAAGACCACAAGGATGGAGTGATCGGTTGGGTGATAACTTGTATTATGTGTGTGGGCAAGGGCACCTTGGGGCATGATGGTGACATGCGAGCCCAAGGGGGAAAACACCCTTTTTCCCTTGCGACAGACGATGAAGACTTGTGTTGCATTTGGGGGAGGGTGGGGAAACTTGGGAGTGTTATCACTCCAGGAAACTCTCCTAGGATGTAAGTCAGAGATGCTTGGTAACTCAATCTTTTTGGAAACTATTTTCTTAATAATTGATATGGTTTTTGGATCAAGATGAATATCTAGGGGCTGGACTGTGTCATTAAGACTGCCTAGTAATATCAAATATCACAAGGCCTGCTAAGAATGCAATCAGACAAGGGTTGATCAAATAGAACATAAAATAGCTGTTGAACCAGATTATACTCATATAAAACAATAAGCACAATGGGTTTAAAAACTAAGGCAATAACTTATGATTCTTAACTTAATCAATCAATTAGTGAGATGACAGTCACACGTAGATTGAATAAGCATCAATAAAGAAATCATTCACTCATAAGATATCATAGAACAGAAAAGAAAGGTCTGAAAACACAAATGAAGGAAGCTTGCAATGTTTCTTATATTAAGAATGAATCTCATTTACAGTAGCAGCATATAGAACCCAAAATCGAACCCCTGGTTCATATTCTATCCTAAGCTTTATAGCTTTACAAAGTAGTTCTGAGATCCTGAAAACAAGGATCAAATATACTAAATATAGTAACTCAAAATTCAGTTGCAAAAGATGTGGGATGATCCCCAAAAATGAGGTCAATCCCAGATTTCATGGTCTTTCTCTCTTGTTGATTGTTGGTGAAGTGAAGGATAGCCTCCCAAGGCTAAATGATGACTCTCCAAGAGAGGAAAATTTGAATCTGTTGAGGTGGCAAAGTGTCATGATTTTCTGTCTTTGTCAAAGATATCAAAAACCTTTGAAACACCTCCTCTTTCCACAATATGTCAAAAATAACTGTTGGATATGTCTTGATAATTCATCAGATGTTCATTCGAAAAGATTTCAAACCTTTTCAACTCAAAAAACTTCGAACTGTGTAAAAACTTGATCATTCTGAACATGACAGGCTTTCGGTGGGTAACTTGGAAAGCTTCTGGGTGGGTTAACTACTTTCGGTGGTTAATGAACAGTGGTCCTGTTCGCCTAAACCACCGAAAATTCATCTTTGAGAAAATTTCAAAATTGCAAAAATGCTTACCTGTAATCCCTTTTTGATGCTCAGGATTTCTTAGATGAGGCAGCCCTTGTTCGTGCAGACCTGCGAACTTCTACTGGCTGTGTGGGGGGTTCTGGTGTGTCCATCATGGTCGTGGCTAAGTTAGCCAGAGTTTCCAATCCATTTTTCTCCTCTGCTGGTGATTGAAACTCTTTTAACCTCAACCTCAGAATCCTGAGCTGTCTATACAGCTTCATGTTTTCTCTGATCAATACCCTATTTCTGTCTTTAATTTTATCATGCTTCTCTTTGAGGATTTGATTCATTTTGAACAGTTCTGCATTTCTTCCTGTGAGGTCTGCATTATCTTTTTTAATCACCCTTTCTAGGACTTCCATTTCACAAACCTGTTGTAAGAGCTTTTTGATTTTCCGTGATCTAGCTGTTTTAGGCTTGCTTGAGGAGGCTTCTGCTTTTGGTTGACTGTGGGCCTCTGAAGGACTTGGTGAAGGTGGATTTGAACAATAGTATGCACCCTGTTTAGTCTGCATGTTATCCTGTGTCTCTACCACCTCTTGTTCTGGTTCTGAATCACTGTAAGGTAGGTTTAGGGGGTTATTTCCTGTGACAGGGTTTTCAGACTACTTACCTTCAAACTGCAATTTTATTTTGATTCCTTTCTTCTTTCCAGGGGATGATTTTATGGGATCTCTTGGTGGTGAGATTCCTTTTCTTTTCCTATGACTGCTTTTGAGAGTAGGAGTCTTTTTGCCCCTGGCCTTCTTAGTTTCTGCCTCTGGTGGTCTTTCTGTTTGAAATTCGTTCCAAAACAAAAAGAAGCCCCACTCAACCTGTTTCCTCTACAGAGCTTCTCTTACAAGAAGAGTAATAAACCCTTGATGTGATAATCTGTTGGCAACCTTAGCAGGATGGGATTTCACTTGTCTTTCCATCTTCGTTAGGGTTTTGTGAAAGAAGTAAGGCAGGTTTATAGGTTCTCTGCCTGTGAAATGATTTAGAAGTTTAAAATGATAAAACATTACCCTGTTGTAGCGCCCCTCACAAGTGATATACACCAAAATTGCTTTCAATAGGGACTGCCACTTTGGTTCCAAATAATACATCGGAATATCCTTCTTCCAGCTTAAATTTTTATGTACAGGTAGCAAATTTGACTTGAATTCGATGTTTCAAGGTATGGTAGTCTTGAACCAACAGTCTCCCGATCTGGGTAAACCTGTGTACTCAACAATGGCTGCTTCGTCAATGATAATCTCCTCCTTGCCTACTTTAGCAATCCTTCCATCATAGGAAATAGCAAAAGATTCGGCCACCTGTTGGTGAAATTTGGTTAATTTTTCACAGTATGCAAAAACTTCGGTCTGTTTGAAAAATTCTGCCACCTCCGGGTGAGCTTCTAAATACCAAACTCCATCTACCTTAGATCTCAAAGCTGGCCCTGCTTTCGACATGGGTTAATGTTGAGTGTGCCTGTGATTATGTGAAGCTGGACGTCCAGGGAGACAATGACTCTAGAAATTAGGCATACAACAAATATCACTCATGAAAAACCAGTGGAACAGGGTGACACAAACATTAGGATTACCAAGTTCAAAAAACTAACCCAGTTTCGGACAACAATTTGACTGAGAATATGCCGAAACTTTAGATTTTTGGTGGCATTTTCATTTTTAAAACTGAAAGAGGATAGATTCTGAGCTTACCTGATAACCTGAACAGGCTTACTTGACTCGAGAGTGCTCGCTGGACTCTAAAGGCGCTTTGACAGTCACCAGAGGAAACAGGATTAGAATCTCTGAAAATACGATTGACTGATGAAATCGCGAACTCACGGTTATTTCAGCAATCTCCGAGATTCATAATGACTCATCGAGGATTCAATGAAGGAGTAACCAGATCATGATGGCTAGTGTACTTGTGACTGAAATGGAGGGAGGATCCGTGAAAACATACATGAAAATCACCGCCGTGTTTGGATTTTGAAAAGACCAATGTGGTTGAAAGGACACATGGGCTTCAAAATTTTCGGATAGACACCACGAACGTGCATACTCTCCACCATGGCGAGCTTTCAACGGTTATGTTTTAATCATTGCGCCAACTTGACAGTTGGCTCGTGCGAAAGCACGAGATTTCCATTTTTACCGTTGAAACACTTTCGGTGGTTAATCACCTCCTTGCTTCGACCCCTTAACTACCGGGAACAAAAGATTTCGGTGGTTAATGAGCACATTTGAGGCTCGCCTAAACCACCGAAACCTGATATTCTGACTTTTTCTTGACCAAACCAAATTCAAAATTTCTTTTGAGCTTATTTTCAAAATACAGACTCTCTAACCTACTTACAAAAATTTAGAAATAAAATTTAGATCACAACCTATCACCTCAAAAAACAAAAATCCACCAATTTATTTGAGGAGATAACACTGGCTCCTATTGGGGATGAACACCTGCCTGTGAGGTTTCAAGAACCATAGAATCAATGCCTTTCCTGAAAAATAACATAAAAACTAAACTATCTGCTAGTGTTTCCATTGGGCATGGAGTTATTCAAAAATAAAAACTAAGACTAACATTACAATGCCTAGGCTTCACAGCCTTAGACAAAATAGAGTTTTAAAAATCGCCCGTTTACCGGGCCACCGAACATTTCTTCGCCTTCCAAATTCTGTAGTATGAAAGTGTTGTTATTCTGTACTTGATTAATCATGAAAGGACCCGTCCACAAAGAATCAAACTTGTTATGCTTGCCTTTATCCTGTCTAAGAGCATCCCATTTTAGAACCCAGTCATTGATCTGAAAACTGCCCACCTTCACCTTTCTGTCAAAAGTCTTTTTGATCTTCATTTGATGAGCCTCTGATCTGTCCACTAACTGTTCTCGAGCTTGTTGCAGTTCCACCAAATCAAGCATCCTTATTACCATGTCATTTGACTCGGTTTGCTCTTCCTGAAAGAACTTAGCCACTGGCAAAACTAACTGAACAGGAAAAATAGCATCAGTCCCATAAACCAATTTGAATGGGGAAGTTCCTATGGATTTTTTTATAGTTACTCTGTCTGCCCATAGAGCAAATTTCAGTTTGGAATCCCAATTCTTTTTATTTTCCTCTAACAGTTTTCTTATGATTTTGATCAAGCTCTTATTGGATGATTCAGCTAAGCCATTACCTTGAGGGTAATAGGGGGTCGAGTGTACCAGATGGATGCCCATTGATTTACACATGTCTACCAATGCTTCTTCTTTAAACGTCGCTGCATTATCTGTTACCAGCCTCTTGGGACAACCGAATCTGCTCAAAATATTTTCATATAGAAACTTCATGACTACCTGGTGCGTAGCATTCCGGGTGGGAATCGCCTCTATCCACTTTGTGAAATAATCTGTGGCTACCAAAATCCACTTATGTTGACCGCTGGATGAAGGATTTATCTCACCTATAAAATCTAAACCCCACTGCTGAAAAGGGCCATTCACCACTATAGGTCTCAGGGGTAAAGATTTTAACTGTTGCTTACCCGTAAATCTTTGGCATTTGTCACAAGCTTTGACGAATGTCCACACATCTGAGAAGAGGAAAGGCCAATAGTATCCATCCCTTAGGATTTTATGGGCAGTGGTCTTCCAGTAATGATGACCGCCGCAAACACTTGAATGAAACTGATGTGTCACTTCGACCGACTCTTCTTTATCTAAGCATCTGAGAAGCAAACCAGCAGGGTCTTTCCAATATAACAGATTATTGTAAATGCAGAATTTGATAGCTCTGAGCTTAAGAGCTCGAGCTTGAGTCACACTAAGTTCAGGGGGAACTTCGAGCTTTTGAAAAAAATGTATAATACCTGAATACCATTCACAGGAAGCTAGGTGCTCGACCACTTGTTGACTGCTATGCTGTCCTTCTGCTGCCAACTCTGTCTGCAAATTTTCTGAACTTTCTCCTACGAAATTAATGTCCAACAACTTATGATTTTCCTCCGTTAAAATCTTAGCAAGGCCCTGGCCTTTTACCAATTTGGTGGGCTTTACTTCAATATTGAACTCAATCATCTTTGCAATCCATCTAGCTCTCTTACCATCAATATCCGGCTGAGTCAAAACATCTTTTACGGAAGATGAAGGGACATATGCGATGACCTTTGAGTGAAGAATATAAATTCTGAAGGATTTTAAAGATTTTATGAGAGCATAAGCTTGTTTCTCGATAGGGTCATACCTTATTTCAGCGTCCCTGAGTGTTTTTCTGAAGAAATCCACGGGATGATCCAAGTTGTGATCGTCTTTCTGTAGCAGAACTGCTGCCACTGTGTCGTAAGAAGCAAAGGAAAAAACATAGAAAATCTTATTGTAATCTGGGGTGATCAAAGTCGGGGATTCCATGATCGCTTGATTGATATCATGAAAGGAGTTTCTTGCATTGTCTGTCCACTTTACCTCAGACCCCTTTTTCAGCATGCATGTTATGTGTTTAACTAATTCGGCAAAATTTGGCACAAATCTTCTAACAAAATTTATCTTACCAAGCATCGATTGAATGTCCCTTTTTTTATCTTGGCAAGGATAGCTTTTGAATTGCCTCTACCTGAGATGGATCAATCATTACACCTTCTGCTGAGACGATGTGGCCTAAGAGCTTACCTTTCCTTAGAGGAAACTGGGATTTCTTGGGATTCAATGAGATCCCGAACTGTCTGCATTTTAAGAACACTCTTTTCAAATGCTTCAGATGCTCCTCATGGCTGCTGGAATATACTGTGATGTCATCAATATATATGAGGACAAACTTGTCCTTTTCTCCCATGAAAGCTATGTCCATGGCCCTTTGGAATGTGGCCCCGACATTCATTAACCCAAATGGCATCTTGGCGTACATAAAGGTACCCCAAGGAGTAGTAAATGCAGTCTTCTCCTGGTCATCAGGGTGGACAGAAATCTGATTGTAACCGGAAAAACCATCTAGGAAAGACATGACATTGGCCCCTGAAATCCTTTGCAACAAGTGTTCCATCTTAGGGAGGGGATAGTTGTCTTTCTTAGAGCATCTGTTTAGGTTTCTGAAATCTACACACAATCTGACCTCACCATTTTTCTTCCTTACTATCACCAGATTGGAAATCCATTTGGAGTATCTCAAGGGAATAATGATCTTGGCATCGAGAAGCTTTTTAATTTCTCTCTCAATCACAGGCAACAGAAGAGGACTGATAGGTCTGAGCTTTTGTTGGAAGGGAATGGTGTCTTTTTCAAGAGGGATATTATGTTGAATAATATCAGGGTCATAAGTCTTTAGGTCACTATATGTCCAAGCAAAAACATCAGAAAACTCCTTCAAAACACTGCAGTATTTGGACTTTTGATCAACAGTCAATTCAGAAGACAGATTTATAAGTTTGGGTTGACTTTCGCCCCCTTTGTTATGCTCTTGAATAGCTGGATCTTTATCCTTTTTGTCTAGCTTGTAAGGAACGTCATTCTGGTCAAAAAGCCTTTCCAGGGGTACCAAACCTCGGGGTATGTAATTGTTGGGTAGCTGAACAATATTATGCTAACCCAATCTTTGCTTTAGCTTGGGTTTCTGGGATTCTTCTACATTTAGATTCTATTAGTCAACATGCATATCAGAAAATTCGTCTACCACTTGGAGAAATCTGTTAAGTTCATCATCATCCTCAAAAACTTTCCAATATTTGATATTGTCAGGTAAGGATGGTCGATATTTTACTTGGATCTCATAACTGAGCCTAGGGAGCATGGGAGGAATGAACATGCTGGCTGAAACAGCAAGAGACTCAGTGAGTTGATTCATATCCCTTGGTATATATGAAATTTCAAAAACAGAAAAAGAATCTCGCACTTTCCATACCTCGTCCCTGTAGGCCTTCAATCTAACATGCTTGGCTTGGAAGGTGTTGTTTACCTGTTGTATAATGAGGTCCGCATCTCCAAATACCTTCAAACCTTTTATCCCCATCTCTTTGGATGAATTTAATCCCAATAACAAAGCCTCATATTCTGCTATGTTGTTAGTAGTTCTGAAGTCGAGCTTGAAAGACAAAGATATAGTCTCCTTTGAAGGAGAAGTCAAAACTACCTCGGCACCTGCTGAATCTTTAGTACTGGCCCCATCAAAATACATAGTCCAGACTGAAATGTCTTTATCATCAGACTGCTATTCAATAGGCTTCACAAGCTGCATAGGAGTCGATTGAGCATCATCTATCTGAAGAATGCATGAGCCAAAATCTGTATCCACAACATAGATAGGATTATTTATAGAATTCTTTGCATCGCTGATGATGTAGGCAAGTTGGTTCTCCCTATAAAGCCTTTTCAGCTCCCCCCCAAACACCATAATCGTAGCATATGACAGATCCATCTGCAAGGTGCCTCCTAACCTTTTTCCCCATGAACGAGACAAGAGAAGCCCAAACTTAGGTGGAATATCAACAACCACCACATCCATAACCATGCTTCTCATTGGCAATTGAGAAAGGTTTATAACAAGGTATTTGATGAGGCCGAGACATCTGACTTTCCTAGAATCAAAGGAGAAAAGATCTTGATATGGTTTGGTCACCTCCAGACCAAGCTCATCCATCACCGCTTTTGGCATAAGATTATGTGATGCCCCGGAATCAAGCAAACAATTGTGAAGGATTTTGTCATGGACATTTAGGGATATGTAGAATGGCAGACAAGAATCATCTCGGTCTTCTATCATAGGCCCTATGGTTACTTTAGGCTTATCATCTTATAGGTTAACAAAATCATCAGATGAAGAGGTCTTTGGCTCAAGAGACTTCAAGATGGTTGATTTAAAAATTTCATTCTTCATGAGTTCAGTTAAAGGCATAGGTATCTTAACTTTTTGAATTTCTGATTCAAAATTAAAAGAGAAAGATGGTCTGTCTGAAACCTTTACCTCATTGGAAGGAGATTTGGGACTGACTTGCTCCTTGGCTGGGGGCTGAGTTTGTTTCTTCTGTTGTTTTACAGGAGGGGGGGTCTGTTTTTCAGGAGTGGGAGGCTGCTTGGCAGCAACCTCTTTACTCTTCACAGGAGAAACAACTTCCTTGTTCTTCACAGGAGCAACAATGGGTGGTTTCAGACCAACACTCTTGGATCTTAAGTTGTAACCTTTCTGATCATCTATCAAGTAAACAGATCCTTCAACACTTGCCTCTTGAATTTGTTGATCCATCAGTGCTTCTTCATAGTCTATCTATGTCAAAAATGAAGAATCATTTTCATCACTAAAATAGTTTATTTCATCTGCATCTTCGACTTCATCGTGAGATGGCTGTTGCTCTTCATCTAATATTGCATTTTGAAAAGGTGGTCTGATCCTCTGATCATCAACTGGATTTCTATCTCTTTGAAGGATCTGAACTTGTGGATTATTCCTTCTGTAAGGAAAAGCATTTGGATTTCTCGGGGCAAAAGCATTTGGCTCTTTTGCCCTTGCTGGTTGTTGATTCTGAACCTTCAATTTTGACATTTCAGATGTCAGACTGTCCAACATCTTTGCCATCTTTTCCATTTTACTATTAGAAGAAGAGGAGGATTCAACAGTAGATTTCATCCTCTCAACCCTTCCTTTAAGCTTCTGAGATGCTTTAATATTAGATTCAACCTTGAGGGTGGCATCTTGCATTAAAGAAAGCGTGGCTGATCGTCTTTCTCTAAGAATTAGACAAAAATCTGGATCAAAGGCAGTGGAGAATGTGATCTTTGCCAATGCGTCACTTGGTTTAATCTCTGCAGGGATCTTACCAAACATCCTATTGAATCTCTTGATGAAGTCCGAGACCGACTCTCCCTCTTCTCTCTTCAAATTTCCAAACTCAGAAATGTAGTATAACAGATCTCTTCTTTCTCCCCAGTGTTTCAAGAATACCTCATCTAATTGTTCAATGCCTGTGATCGAATTTGTTGGTAGCTCTTTGAACCACTTTCGGGCTTGGCCATCCAAACTATGAACAAAAACTCTAGTCCACACATCTTCTTCTGAAATATTGATATTTTCGGCATAAGCATAAAAAGCTTCAATATGTTCTTCGGCAGTATAATCTCCTGCTCCTGTAAACTTTGGCATATATTTCTGATAGTCTCCGGTTGGCATAGCAGACAAGGGATTTGGCAATACAAGTGGGGCATATCTATTTGCCAAAATCTGTTCCATCCTGGTCAAAGGGGAAACCATGACAGTCTTGGTAATTTACACAGACGAGGAACTCGTAGGAGATGACGGGGGAGATGGGCTGCCTGAGTTAGAATAAAATGGCTGTCTCACTCCACCTTGAGCAGAAGTTTCAGAAATCGGTGAAAAATAAGAGGCTTTATCAAATTGACTGAGTAACAAAGATAAATTTTCTTCTCCCTTAGAGGACAGATCATGAAGAATATCTTCAAGAATAGGCAGATTAGTGTGAGTGTATAGAACACCTTTCGAAGGTTTGATGGGTGAGGAATCCAAGGAAGATGAGGAAGAAGTTTCTTTATGTTGAAAGGATTCCGTATTCAACTCTTTTGGATGGGATGAAACATCAACCTCAAGAACAGAGTCAATAATATTTGAAGAAAATGAAGGTTCTTCTACCTTAGAAACTTGAGATAAATTTTCAATTTCCTGGGAATTATGAGTTTCAGCAACAGGGGACTCAACTAGAGGCTTTTTAGATATGGAAGGATGAGTATCGGTTTGAATACCTGAACCTACTGCCCTTGCAGATCCGAAAGCCTGTCTTTGCAAAGCTTTGCCCTTATTGATGATCTTCTCGGGATCAGGAACTGGTGTTGTCAGTGGGCCTTCTTGGTTCGCCCTGGTGTGAGCTCTTTTTGGAGCCACTTCGTTTCAATGGAGTCGCCAGATAGAAAATTACAACCCGAATGATGTCCAAACTTTGTCTATCATCAAATCTGGAGCTATGTCGTCTCCCAAGGAAATTGAGCTTCAATCTCCTCTCCCCGGCAACGACGCCAATTTGTTATCACTCCAGGAAACTCTCCTAGGCTGTAAGTCAGAGATCCCTGGTAACTCAATCTTTTTGGAAACTATTTTCTTAATAATTGATGTGGTTTTTGGATCAAGATGAATATCTAGGGGCTGGACTGTGTCATTAAGACTGTCTAGTAATATCAAATATCACAAGGCCTTCTAAGAATGCAATCAAACAAGGGTTGATCAAATAGAACAGAAAATAGTTGTTGAACCAGATTATACTCATATAAAACAATAAGCACAATGGGTTTAAAAACTAATTCAATAACTTATGATTCTTAACTTAATCAATCAATTAGTGAGATGCCAGTCACATGTAGATTGAATAAGCGTCAATAAAGAAATCATTCACTCATAAGATATCATAGAACATAAAAGAAAGGTCTGAAAACACAAATGAAGGAAGCTTGCAATGTTTCATATATTAAGAATGAATCTCATTTACAGTAGCAACATATAGAACCCAAAATCGAACCCCTGGTTCATATTCTATCCTAAGCTTTATAGCTTTACAAAGTAGTTCTGAGATCCTGAAAACAAGGATCAAATATACTAAAGATAGTAACTCAAAATTCAGTTGCAAAAGATGTGGGATGATCCCCAAAAATGAGGTCAATCCCAGATTTCATGGTCTTTCTCTCTTGTTGATTGTTGGTGAAGTGCAGGATAGCCTCCCAAGGCTAAATGATGACTCTCCAAGAGAGGCAAATTCAAATCTGTTGAGGTGGCAAAGTGTCCTGCTTTTATGTATTTGTCAAAGATATCAAAAACCTTTGAAACACCTCCTCTTTCCACAATATGTCAAAAATAACTATTGGATATGTCTTGATAATTCATCAGATGTTCATTCGAAAAGATTTCAAACCTTTTCAACTCAAAAAACTTCGAACTGTGTAAAAACTTGATCATTCTGAACATGACAGACTTTCGGTGGGTAACTTGGAAAGCTTCTAGGTGGGTTAACTACTGAAAGCACCGCTTTCGGTGGTTAATGAAAAGTCGTCCTGTTCGCTTAAACCACCGAAACTTCATCTTTGAGAAAATTTCAAAATTGCAAAAATGCTTACCTGTAATCCCTTTTTGATGCTCAGGATTTCTTAGATGAGGCAACCCTTGTTCGTGCAGACCTGCGAACTTCTATTGGCTGTGTGGGGGGTTCTGGTGTGTCCATCATGGTCGTGGCTAAGTTAGCCAGAGTTTCCAATCCAGTCTGCTCCTCTGCTGGTGATTGAAACTCTTTTAACTTCAACCTCAGAATCCTGAGCTATTTATACAGCTTCATGTTTTCTATGATCAGTACCCTGTTTCTGTCTTTAATTTTATCATGCTTCTCTTTGAGGGTTTGATTCATTTTGAACAGTTCTGCATTTCTGCCAGTGAGGTCTGCATTAGATTTTTTAATCACCCTTTCTAGGACTTCCATTTCATAAACCTGTTGTAAAAGCTTGTTGATTTTCCGTGATCTAGCTGTTTTAGGCTTGCTTGAGGAGGCTTCTGCTTCTGGTTGACTGTGGGCCTCTGGAGGACTTGGTGAAGGTGGATTTGAACAATAGTCTACACCCTGTTCAGTCTGCATGTTATCCTGTGTCTCTGCCACCTCTTGTTCTGGTTCTGAATCACTGTAAGGTAGGTTTAGGGGGTTATTTCCTGTGACAGGGTTTTTAGACTGCTTACCTTCAAACTGCAATTTTCTTTTGATTCCTTTCTTCTTTCCAGGGGATGATTTTATGGGATCTCTTGGTGGTGAGATTCCTTTTCTTTTCCTATGACTTCTTTTGGGAGTAGGAGTCTTTCTTCCCCTGGCCTTCTTAGTTTCTGCCTCTGGTGGTCTTTCTGTTTGAAATTCGTTCCAAAACAAAAAGAATCCCCACTCAACCTATTTCCTTTGCAGAGCTTCTCTTACAAGAAGAGTAATAATCCCTTGATGTGATAATCTGTTGGCAACCTTAGCAAGCTGGGCTTTCACTTGTCTTGCCATCTTCATTAGGGTTTTGTGAAAGAAGTAAGGCATGTTTATAGGTTCTCTGCCTGTGAAATGATTTAGAAGTTTAAAATGATAAAACATTACCCTGTTGTAGCGCCCCTCACAAGTGATATACACCAAAATTGCTTTCAACAGGGACTGCCACTTTGGTTCCAAATAAGACATTGGAATATCCTTCTTCCAGCTTAAATTTTTATGTATAGGTAGCAAATATGACCTGAATTCGATGTTTGAAGGTATGGTAGTCTTGAACCAACAATCTCCCGATCTGGGTAAACCTGTGTACTTAGAAATGGTTGCTTCGTCAATGATAATCTCCTCCTTACCTACTTTAACAGTCCTTCCATCATAGGAAATAGCCAAAGATTCGGCCACCTGTTGGTGAAATTTGGTTAATTTCTCACAGTATGCAAAAACTCCGGTCTGTTTGAAAAATTCTGCCACCTCTGGGTGAGCTTCTAAATACCAAACTCCATCTACCTCAGATCTCAAAGCTAGCCCTGCTTTCGACATGGGTTAATGTTGAGTGTGCTTGTGATTATGTGAAGCTGGACGTCCAGGGAAATAATGACTCTAGAAATTAGGCATACAACAAATATCACTCATGAAAAACCGGTGGAACAGGGTAACACAAACATTAGGATTATCGAGTTAAAAAAACTAACCCAGTTCCAGACAACAATTTGACTCAGAATATGCCGAAACTTTAGATTTTCGGTGGCATTTTCATTTTTAAAACTGAAAGAGGATAGATTCTGAGCTTACCTGATAACCCGACCATGCTTACTTGACTCAAGAGTGTTCGTTGGACTCTAAATTTGATTTGATAATCACCAAAGGAAACGGGATTAGAATCTCTGAAAATACGATTGACTGATGAAATCGCGAACTCACGGTTATCTCAGCAATCTCCGGGATTCATAATGACTCATCGAGGATTCAATGAAGGAGTAACCAGATCATGATGGCTAGTGTACTTGTGACTGAAATGGAGGGAGGCTCCATGAAATTATACATGAAAATCATCGCCGTGTTTGGATTTTGAAAAGACCAATGTGGTTGATAGGACACAGGGGCTTCAAAATTTTCGGATAGACACCACGAACATGCATACTCTCCACCATGGCGAGATTTCGGCAGTTATGTTTTAATCATTGCGCCAACTTGACAGCTAGCTCATGCAAAAGCACGGGCTTTCCATTTTTACCGTTGAAACACTTTCGGTGGTTAATCACCTCCTTGCTTCGACCCCTTAACTACCGGGAACAAAGGCTTTCGGTGGTTAATGAGCACATTTGAGGCTCGCCTAAACCACCGAAACTTGATATTCTGACTTTTTCTTGACCAAACCAAATTCAAAATTTCTTTTGAGCTTATTTTCAAAATACAGACTCTCTAACCTACTTACAAAAATTTAGAAATAAAATTTAGATCACAACCTATCACCTCAAAAAGAAAAAATCCACCAATTTATTTGAGGAGATAACAGGGAGCATTCCCAAGTAGTGGACCTGTCTTCCCTTGGAAGCATGGGCACACCAGAGAGGTTGGATGACCCCATCAGCACACTCATAGAGAGTCATGACGATCGACACAAGGAAGAGCACAAGGCAAGGGGTGTGCACCCAAGGATGGGGTGTGACATCGATCCAAGAGATGTGATGGTTGATGGGTGAATGGGCTCGCTTGGGCGCACTAGGTCCACACAAGGGTGTGATTATTTGGTTGAGTATGACAATTCACGAAGGGGTGCGACACACCCAAAAGACATGAGGTTTCGCAAAAGTGACCCTTGGAGTCCTTATAAGAGTAAGGACACACAACCAAAGGAAGACAAGAAGANCAAACCAAATTCAAAATTTCTTTTGAGCTTATTTTCAAAATACAGACTCTCTAACCTACTTACAAAAATTTAGAAATAAAATTTAGATCACAACCTATCACCTCAAAAAGAAAAAATCCACCAATTTATTTGAGGAGATAACAGGGAGCATTCCCAAGTAGTGGACCTGTCTTCCCTTGGAAGCATGGGCACACCAGAGAGGTTGGATGACCCCATCAGCACACTCATAGAGAGTCATGACGATCGACACAAGGAAGAGCACAAGGCAAGGGGTGTGCACCCAAGGATGGGGTGTGACATCGATCCAAGAGATGTGATGGTTGATGGGTGAATGGGCTCGCTTGGGCGCACTGGGTCCACACAAGGGCGTGATGATTTGGTTGAGTATGACAATTCACGAAGGGGTGCGACACACCCAAAAGACATGAGGTTTCGCAAAAGTGACCCTTGGAGTCCTTATAAGAGTAAGGACACACAACCAAAGGAAGACAAGAAGAAAGTGAAGGAAGGAGACATGGAGGTTTAAGGCTGGGCACACAAGTGGTGCACATCTCAGGCTGAAGCAAGGAGGAATGACAAGGGAAGTCTTGGTATGATAGAACCATAGGTATGGATAGTTTTGATGTAGAAGGAAGAGTCGTGATACTCTTCCCATCTA
This sequence comes from Picea sitchensis, assembly GCA_010110895.2. Lineage (NCBI taxonomy): Eukaryota > Viridiplantae > Streptophyta > Pinopsida > Pinales > Pinaceae > Picea > Picea sitchensis. Next base: position 29,854 of record SNQJ01S0016505.1, read on the forward strand.
TGTAATTGGGACAATAACACCTTCTTTGTAAAGCTTTCTTTATGTTTTGCAATATAATAAATGAAGCTAGGTATTAGGCACCACTAGTGTCACTCGCACTATATCTGTGTCTTGTGTTTCACATGTTTTTTGTTGTATTCTAAATTGACTAAGTGTTAAATAATATTAAAAAATGTATAAGTATACAACTGAGTTGCATAGAGCAAGGATATGACTCGTTTGTAGACTAGAATAGGGTATGGTATGCTCTAGGTGAAGAGGAGTAGTCCGAGTGAAGTATCCTTGGTTGAGCCAAACTGCCAAGTGAGAACATTCGCGGTACCACACGTACATGAGATTCCAAGTTTGGACTTGGGCATGACTCTTGGGGGCTAGTTTCCATAGACTTCACATATTTTGGTCCTGCCTCACACATGCCTCCAACAGACTTGTGTTTCCAGAATTCCCAAAATCGGCCTAAAAGGAGGTTGCCCCACTCTATCCACTGAATCCACCTCAATGAAACACAATTCTTTCCATGTGGAGTGACTTGGATCCTAGAGGGAGCTTGCCCCTCTTCATCTAAGCTTGCCTTAGGACCACAAAGCTCCTCCTTCTCTCCTTCTCTTCAAATCTGCGTCCCTTGGTTGTGTTCCCTTGTTCTCTTATAGGCACTCCAAAGATCACCACCATGAACCATCATGTCCTTTGGGGGTGTGGCGCCACTTTGTGAACCCATGTGTGTCACGCCCCTTCACAGACCCAACCATCCAAATGAATCGTCATGCCCCTTTGCGGACCCAGTTGCCCAAATGAATTGTCACGCTCGTAACCATCATGCCCCTTCGGACCGATGCACTCCAATCTCTTGGTTTCTTCATACTTGGGAAATCCCCTTGGCACGTTTGCATGCCCAAGGCATCCACTTGCCCAACTTTAGTGTTAGAGCAACCCCAAGTTCCATCTCTTTGAGGACTTGGGTGAGGGTCTTTGTGCCCATCTATCCAAAGACTTTACATCGTCCCCCACCTCAAGTTGTCAGTATCCTCAACAAAAACCACAAAATCTATGATCTCCAAGTCTCCACCCAAACTTGTGCCTCCACTACAACTAAGTCGACTGGAAGCCCCAAGTTTTTTTCAGCTGGAAACCCAAATTTTTCCAAAGTGGAAACCCCAAGTTTTCCACAAACCCAATTGTAATGCACTCAAATCCACACAATTTGTTGTGATGTTGTTGCCTTGCTACTGTTTGGTTTTTTTGTTGATATCCTTGCCTACTACAATGGACTACTGCCCACTTTACTTCAAAATTTTGCCTGAGTGTTGAACTCCTCAGGTCTCACTATTGTGATCATACTTCAACCAAATTTTCCATGTCTCCTCACATTCTGATCCAGATTTTATGAGAAGAATGAAATGACCACAGATTATTACCAAATGATTAACATAGAATAATAGAGATACAGTAAAACTGGTTTTCTATTCAATAATGAAATAAGCTAAAACTGTAAAATGCAGCGGAAAAAACAAGCTTGCTGGAATGGTGGCAGCTTGTCTCTGAGAAGAGATGTGACGGTTGCGCTCATTCGCAAGAAGATGATTACAATGAGGCTCTCAAGGCCTTTTTACAATAAACAGGAGTTTCAAAAACCCTAAACATCCAAAAACCTAACCCTAGGAGATGAAGCACCAAAAGTCAT